>JAOXYA010057733.1:0-11977 GCA_028565675.1 Sorex palustris | reverse complement strand
TTTATATTTGCAATAGAGAAAATAGTTAAGCTTGATGGGTACAACCCATCCCACTAACTGTGGCATCATCTCTGGCTCCTTCACGCCCTCCGCCGCGCCGCCGGGGGACGCCATGCTGGGTGCCGCGCCGCCGCTTTCCCGCCGACGGTGACGGGCAGCGGGGCCACCAATCCGGGACGCGCGGGCGGAGCCAGCGGCCAATGGTTGGGGCGGGGGGGCGGGCCCTCAGGACGGAGCCAGCAGACAGTGGCTGGGATCGGGAGGCGGGCCCTCCGGGGGAGCCAGCCGCCAATGGTTGGGATGGGGAGGCGGGCCTCCCAGGGGGAATCAGCCGCCAATGGTTGGGATGCGGAGGCGGGACCTCTAGGGGAGCTGGCCGCCAATGGTTGGGATGGGGAGACGGGCCCTCGGGACGGAGCCAGCCGCCAATGGTTGGGATGCGGAGGCGGAACCTCCAGGGGGAACCAGCCGCCGATGGTTGGGATGCGGAGGCCGCCGCGCCCACACCCAGCGCCAGGAGTGCGCATGCGTCCGTCAAGGCACTCCCTACCCAATTCCCAAAATAAACGAGACGGGAGGGGGAGAAAGAACTGTTCGGGTCCAGGGAGAGCGCAGTGGGTAAGGAACTTACTTTGCACGCGTCCGACCGGGGTTCGGTCCCCGTAATCCCATATGATCATTGCCAGGAGTGATTCCTGAGTGCAGTCAGGAGGCAGACTTGAGCATCATCCTCAGGCGTGGCCTAATCCTCCCCTCCCAGCACCCCCCCAACAAAAAAAAAAAAAAGAAAAGAATTCCCTCCTGTTTCAGCTCAACTCAAAATTAGGCATCATGCAAGTCATGCACTCACTAGAGTTACGGATCTTGATCACCTGACCTAGTGGGATGTGTTGAGGTTCATTAATAAGCCCAACTTTTTAAAATAGGGATCAAGAAGAAGCAGAAGTAGTCCAAGTGGAAGCAGACGAGTTGGCGGATGGACTCTGTTGAAGGGAGCAGTGTTGAAACATGGTATGCGTGAAACTCAGTCATGAATAACTTTATGGTGTTCATGGTGACTAAATTAAAATTAACCCCAGTCGAGGGGGCAGAGCGGTAGAACAGAGGGTAGGGCATTTGCCGCACAGGCAGCAGAGTTCAATCCCAGCAGCTCAAGCAGTTGCCAGGGAACCACCCCTAAGCATCACCCGGTGATGCTCCAATAGCCCGCGGGGATGGGGTGATAGCACCGACAGAAGGCACTTGCCTTGTACGTGGCTGACCGGACTTTGGCCCCCAGCACCACATATGGCCCTCCTTGATCTCTACCAGGAGTGATCTCTGAGCTCAGAGCCAGGAGTAATCCCTGAGCACAGGGGAAAATGAAAGAAGTGAGGTGATGAGATGGGTGAGATGCTTGGCTTGCACGCGGCAGATCTGGTTTAGACCTTGGCACTGCATCTGCACCCCCAAACCCAAAGCCAGGAGAAGTCCGCGAGCACTCCAGGGTGTGGCCCCAAAACTCAGCACAAGTAAGGCTGGCCAGAGAGGAAGCTAGCGAAGTTTCCCTTTCTTGATGAACATTTTAATGATATTATTTTGACATGATACTATAATTTGCAATATTTCGGGGCCGGGGCAAGAAAATGCAGCCAGTAAGGCATTTGCCTGGCACGGGGCTGATCCCTGGCACCATAGTGCTCCCTCGAGTACTCCCTGACTACAGAACCAGGAGAACTTCTGAGTACTAATGAGCCTAAAGAATAAAACAACAAATATAATTGCAAATGAGTAAGATATTTTGTTTTTGAGTAAGATATTTTTTAGAAAAGAACAACAGTCATTGACTTGTACACAAGGAAATCAAGGTGAAAAAAAAGTTGCCAAACCACTTAGATATAATCTGTTAGTTATTTTTTTTCCTTTTGGCTTTCCGAGTCATACCCTGCGATGCTCAGGGGTTCCTCTGGCTCTGAACTAAGGAATTACTCTTGGTGGTGCTCAGGGACCAAATGGGATGGCGGGGATCGAACCTGGGTCGGCCGCGTATAAGGCAAACAGCCTCCCAGCTGTACTCCCAGCTGGCCCCTAATCTGTTGACTTTTGGATGTACGTGATCCAAGTCTCAAAGGGATGCAGGGGCCAGGGAATGCTCAAAGGACTAACGGACTGCCTGGTCACCCCCCATCCCCCCTCCCCGACACACACACCCAGGGGGTAGCCAGATGACTCCTGGCCCCAATGGAGTGTCCTGATAGGAATAAATACGTCAGAAAGTATGTTTTTTTTGTTTTGCTTTTTGCTTTTTGGGTTACACCCAGCGATGCTCAGAGGTTCCTCCTGGTTCTGCACTCAGGGATTTCTCCTGGCGGTGCTTGGGGGACCCTATGGGATGCTGGGGATGGAACCCAGGCAGGCCACATGCAAGGCAAATGCCCTACCCGCTGTGCTATCGCTCCGGCCCCAGAAAGTATGTTTTCAGTGGCCAGAGAGAGAGTCCAGTGGGCAGGGCTCTTGCCAGGCTCTACTCCTGCCAGCCCCATCGGATCCCCAAGCCCCCCAGGAGGAGGAGGGGATTGCAGACTCCCGACATGCGGCAGGTGTGGTCTGAACGCTCGGCTACCGTGGGGAGCAGGAGAGCTGGGTCTGCTCACGCACTGGGTGCGCCTGTCCCCTACCCCCACCCCCGGCCAGGCCCCCCTCACCTGGCCACCCTGCCCTTCTGGGGCGCCGGCTTCCGAGCAGGATCCATGGGTGGAGCCGCCTCTGAGTCGGGAAGCCAGGGGAATTCCAGACCTCGAGTCCAAGGGCCCAGCTGGCCACGGGGCCCATGTCCATCTGGCCCCAACTCTCTGGCCATCAGGAAGCCAGGCCACACCTGGCCGCCCTCGAGATAAGGGGCTGTTCTGGAAGCCAAGCCGCCCAGCGACACTCTGAAGCTGAGCGTCACACCAAAAGCCTCCCGTGTCGTGGCTTGGGGGCTGCCTCAGGCGGTGCCCCCAGGACCCACCTGTCTCTCTATGAGCCCAGAAATATCCTTTATTGATTTTTTTCAAAGTGGAGTCCGGGGCTGACCTTCCTGGGGGCCTGCTCAAATGAATGGGGGTCCGGAGCAACAGCACAGCAGGACCAAGTGGCTGGCCTCGTTCCCCAGCACCACCCAGGGTCCCCCCCTGGACTGGCAGGAGTGAGCCCTGAGCACAAATCCAGGAGCACGGGTCCATCAAGCTCAGCCCCGAACCAGCAGGGGCTCCTCCCTCCACTCACACTTTACAGGGAGGAAACTGAGGCCCAAAAGCTCCGCCCCCAGTGACAGGCACCCAGCACAGATGGGGCAGAGACTTGGGCACGAGGGAATGGGGGCTCAAGCCACAGAGAAGACGGCGCCTGCTCCAGCCCGAGGCCCATCCCCCCCCCACCCCTGCACCTCCAACCCTCCCAAACAGATGAAATAAAACCATCTTGTTTTGGGACACACCCGGTGATGCTCCTGGCTCTGAACTCAGGTATTACTCCCGGCAGTGCTCCGGGACCCTGTGGGATGCAGGGGATCGAACATGGGTTGGTTGCATGCAAGGCAAACGCCCTCCCCACTGCCTTCCAGTTCCTGCACTTTTATTACAAGAGAGAGAGAGTGGGGGGAGGCGGGGAGGGGGGAGGAGAGGGAGGAAAGGAAGGAAGGAGAGAGGGAGGGAGGAGGAAAAAGGAGGAGGATGGAGGGAGGGAAGGGAGAGGGAGCGCGAGGAAGGTTTGCATGTGGGGGCCCTGGTGTGGCCCCCGAGCACAGAGTTGGGAGCAGTCCCTGAGTGCCACTGGGCGTGTGGCCCCAGAACAAAAGAGTAATTCAAATGCAGCCAAAAAAAGGAAAAAAGTAAGAGGGGTCCCTGGAAAAGTGCCACTGATCTCCGCGGGAGGCCCCAGACCTCAAGGAAGTGAGTCGCTCAGGGCCAGTCTCCAGGCCAGCGGCTCCCAAGCTCCATCCCGAGACAGACGGGGACAGGATCCCAGGCCACCCCTGCGGCCAGCTGGTCCTGGGAGCTGGGGCTGCCGCTCTCTTGCCCTGGTGCCCAGGGCACTGTGGGCCTGGATTTGGGGATGCGTCACCCGCAACAAAGTACTGGGCCCTAGGGGCCTGTGTGACAGGCTCCACCGGAGCCTGGAACTGGTGCAGCTGGGATTCCCGCACAGGGTCAGCCAAGAGCAGCGCCAGCCCCTATCCCCCGGCCTGGGCCCTTTCCCAGACACCCCCGCGTTCTGGGACCCAGAGAGTGCGGGTCCACTAGGGGTGGCTGTGTGTGTGTGTGTGCGCAAGTGTGTATGCACAGAAGAGGGCACACCACCAGGTCTACTGCATGGCAGGATGTGTTTGTAAGGATGTGTGTGCTTGTGTGTATGAGTGAGTGTGTAAGAATGTGTGCCTGTGTGTATGTGCGTGAGTGTTGTGTGTGTTGTGTGTATGAGTATGAGTATGTGTGGGAGTGGTGTGTTGTGTGCCTGTGTGTGTGCGCGAGTGTGTTGTGCGAGTGTGCATGTGAGTGTGTGTGCGTATGTGTATGAGTGTGTGTATGTGCAAGTGCTGTGTTTGTGTACGAAAGTGCAAGTATATGAGTGTGTGTTGTGCGTGAGTCTGTGCGTGATAGTGTGCATGTGTGTGCATGTGTGTTGTGCGAGTGTTTGTGTACGTGTGTGCGTGTGAGTCTGTGTGTGTGCATGTGTGTGTGCGTGTGATTGTGCGTGTGTGTAGGAGTGTGAGTGTGTGTGTGCGTGTGAGGGTGTGTGTGCATGTGAGTCTGTGTATGTGTGCCTGTATGTGTGTATGTCGCGAACCCCACCCGCACTGTGCCATGGGTGTGGGGACATGGGGCGGCCCCTGTGGGCAGGCCGGGGAGTCAGACCGCGGCTGCAGAGCCTTCGAGCTGTTTCTCCCACGCTGCCAGGAGAAGTCTCCTGACTGTTTCAGGCCATTCCGGGATTGCGGGGCAGAACACGCGTGACCCTCGTGATGGCTTCCCCGAAGCCCAGGGCACACCCGGCTGTTGAGTTCTCAAACCTCAGCCTTGCAAAACCAGGCACAGCTGAGCCAGTCGGCTGGGAAGGGAGGAAGTGTGAATCAGCCCCAGGGGGTGGGGGGGTCTGATGTCCCAAAGAGGGGGCCACAACCCTGCCTGGGGTTAGGGTTAGGGTTAGAGAGGAGGGGAGCAGTCTTCTGAGTCAGCAGAGGGGCCAGGCACCCAGGTGAGCAGGGTGACGACCTGTCTACACACCTGCAGCCTTTAGGGTGCCGAGGGGAGCTGAGCTTGGGGAGGAAGGCGTGGCGGGCACCCCTGGACCAGGGAGAAGCCCAGCCCTGTGTGTGCGGGTCGCCCACCCAGGGCTCATATCGAAGCCCATTTTACAGCAAGGCAGAACGATTCTTTACTGGACACAAGCCAGGCTCGCCAGGACCGTTCCCTGGCCAGGATCCAACCGGACCAGGACTCGGCTGCAGGAAGCTGATGGTTTGGGGGGGGCGGGGTGAGGAGGGCCGCTGGTTCTGGAGGGATGGGGAGAGGGTCTTTGTCTGCTTCCTGGGCTGGGGGGATGCTCCGTCTGAGCCCCAGGGGGGTGGGCAGGGTGGGCTTGCAGGCAGAGGAAGGGCCAGAGGGTGGAGGACAGCTGGGACAAGTCACTGCCACCGGTCACTGCAGGGTGGGGCTGGCAGGCTGGTCTCCACCCACTCCCTGGTTCCCGAGAAGAGGTGACAGCATCAGCGGTGACAACCCATTTTGGGGGCTGCCAGCACCCCTGATGGGGGATCTGAGCCCGGCCAGGTTCTGCCTGTCACCCCATTCCCGAGGGACCCACAGAACCAAGCAGACCTGATGCGGGGGTCTCCCTCAACTTCTCCATTCCGCGCCGAGCCTCGCCCCCCCATCCCCCGTCCCCACCCCCATCCCCCAGACTGAGTCCCCCACCTCCTGACTTGAATTCCTCCTCCCATCAGGTGACCCTCCCGCCATCCTCCCACAAGTTGGAACTGAAATGCTGGGACCCACCGCCCATCGCCGGGGGTGGGGTGTCTGCACAGGCCAGGCCGGGCACTCAGCAGGCATGCGGCTGACTCCATCTCCACACTCGGTGCTGCACAGGGTCCCCCAAACCCCACCAGGAGTGACTCCTGAGCGGGGAGCAGGGAGTCCGCGCTGAGCACTGCTGGGTGTGGCCCAAACCCCTACCCAACCCCAGGAACAAAGGCTAAGCCCAGGCAGCACTCCCCTGGGGCCCAGCGTGATGCCTGCATGGAACAGAAACTGCTGCTATGTCTTCTTTGTTTGCTTTTTGGGTCATACCCAGCGATGCACAGGGGTTACTTCTGGCCCTGCACTCAGGAATCACTCCTGGCGGTGCTGGGGGACCCTGTGGGATGCTGGGAATCGAACCTGGGTCGGCTGCATGCAGGGCAAACGCCCTCCCCGCTGTGCTATGGCTCCAGGCCCTGCCGTTTGTCTCTTCCGTGTGTGGATGACTCTTGGGGCAACAGTCAGGTGCTCCCAGGGCTGCCCCACTGGTGGCCGAGTGTCCATGGCGCCCCTCCGCCTACCCAGCGCCTCAGGAGAAAGAGCAGATGCAGGGACACCCCTGCGAGGCTGGTCCCCAGGGGGCAGCCCCGGCTCTCTCTGCCGCCAGGGCCTCCGCTGCAGCTGGGCCGGGGACCAGATGTCCCGCCTCATTTGCATCCCCTCGCCGGCCAGAGCCGCAAGAAGGGGAAGCCGCAGCTGGCCGGGTACCATTGGCTGTGCCCACCACCCGGCTGGGCTGCGTCTCCTGAAACCAGGCCACGAGACTTACGGGAATCGGAGCCACTGAGCAGCAGTGAATGTGAAAGCAAAACTCACACGCACGCACGGGAGGCACACACGTGTGCACACACAGGGTCATGCGTGCACGGCCGGGGTGGGGTGGGGTGGGGTGGGGAGGTTAGGGAGAACGGCTCCCGGGAAAGCGCCTGGCCACAGGCCCGGGGTGTGCGGGAGAGGCTCTCAGAAACAAGTGCTCCCCGGCCTGGGAGCAGGCCCACCCCGCACGTCCCTGTTGCTGCTGTTGTGGGTTTATTTTTATGGGGGAGGAGCTTTGGGCCCTACCGAGAAGTGCTCAGTGCTTATTCCGGCTCTGTGCTCAGGGGTCACTTCTGGAGGCGCTTGGGGATCACGTCTGTTGCTGGAACCCTGATTGGCCGTGTGCAAGGCTAGTATCACCCGCTGTCCTAGAGCTCTGGCCCTCTGTCTTGTCTTCTTTGGGGGGAGACTTGTTGGTGGGGGTACACCTGGCAATGCCCACGGGTTACTCCTCCTGGCTCTGCACTCAGGAATTACTCCGAGAGGTACTTGGGAACCCGACAGGATGCCGGGGCTCAAACCCGGGTTGGCTCTGTGCAGGGGAAGCGCCCTCCCTGCTATGCTCTTGCTCCAGCTGTTCCGCTTACCTGTCGCAACCCAGCACCAAGTGTCAACCCGTCTCCGTCGTAGAGAGGACAGAACTGGAGAATTTCCACCTTTCCCACACTTCCTGCTGGCAGACATCCCGTTTCCTGGCTTCCTGCCCGGCCCCATCCTTCCGTTTCCCAAGTAGAGCATCTCCCCATCTGAGTTCGGCCCGACTGAACTCGGCCCTCGCTGTGTCACCGGGTCCTCTGCTTCCACCTTGGCTGCCTGAGCGTGAAAACCTGAGCACACCACCATGAACACACAGGCACGTGCCTCTACCCAGACCTGCGCGGCACCCACCCGGCCGAGACGGCAGGCCTACCACCCACGCGGCACACACACAGGCGTCCAGACACCCCCAGGTTGACCTGGACTGCAGTGACTCACACTTATCTGCCCCCACCCCCAAGGCGCGCGCACACACACACACACACACACACACACACGGACACGGACACGCGGAGACACATGCCATGAGGGAAACACTCGAGCATGGCTGGGCCCCTTCATGTGACCCAGGAGGTCTTATACCCAGGCTCTTAAACATACACACACATGCACACACACACATGCACACATGTGCCCGTGAAGCTCACAGAGACCAGTCTCGGAGGCTCAGAAACTCCAGAGGTTGCGGGGGCAGGGAGGGGCCCGGAGCAATAGCACAGCAGGGAGGGCGTCTGCCTTGCACGCAGCCGACCCAGGTTCGATTCCCAGCATCCCATAGGGTCCCCCGAGCACAGCCAGGAGTAACACCTGAGTGCAGAGCCAGGAGGAACCCCTGTGCATCGCCGGGTGTGACCCCAAAAATAAAGAAAAATAAAGAGGACTGGAGCGATAGCACAGCGGTAGGGCGTTTGCCTTGCACGCAGCCAACATGGCCGACCTGAGTTCGATTCCTCCGCCCCACTCAGAGAGCCCGGCAAGCTACCGAGAGTATCTCACCCGCACGGCGAAGCCTACCCGTGACATATTCCATATGCCAAACACGGTAACAAGAAGTCTCACGATGGAGACGTTACTGGGCCCGCTCGAGAAAATCGATGAACAGGAAACCCTGACCGTGTGACTGCCCTTCCAATGAGATTGAGTCATTAAAAGAGAAAATGATTAAATTTACAATAAAAAAACAAACATTTTGAAAAAAATAAAAGAAGAAAGAAAGAAAAAGAAACTCCAGAGGGGAACAATAGCAAAGGGCGTTTGCCTGGCACGAAGCTGACCTGGGTTCGACCCCCGGCACCCTGTGGTCCCCCAACGGCACAGAGCCAGGAATCAGCCCTGAACATTGCCGGGGCAGGGCTGAGGGGGGGCTCCACCACCACCCGTTCCTGTCCCCTTGGGTGACTCCCCGGCCTCCTCACACCAGGATGGGACTCAGGGGTTCCCCCTGGGCTGCCCCCCGCCCCCCGCCTCTCCAACTCGGCCTGGCATGATGCCCAGGAGAAAGACTCCACCACGGCTGGCTCAGTTGCGGGCGCTGTCCAGGTAGAGCCCCTGCCCACGGGCCCCCCTTTCCCAAGCCCAGGACCAGGACGAAGTCCCCATCTGTTCCCACATTCCCCAGGGGACTCTTGGAACTTGAGGAATTCGAAGAAGTGGCCACACCCCTTGGCTGCTGTCCCTGCGCCATCCCCAGGCTCCTCCTCCTCCGCAGACAGGTGTCACTTGGTGACAAGCCCAGCCTGGACACCCCCACCCCCTCCGGTGTCCGTGGGCAGCTGGGGAGGGAAAGCGACTCCCCCCGGCCCGCCTGTCCTCAACCCTGGCATCCTGACCAGACAGCTTGGCACCCATGTGGGCACCCACCAGCCAGCGCCAGGTGACAGGGCCGCCCGCAGGGAGCCGCCTGTGGGGGACAAGGGAGTCCGACTGGCACCCATCTCCCCTCCTGCCCCGGTCACCCATAGGGCCAGCTGTGGAAGCCCAGCCTGGCCTCCTGCCCGGCTCTTGCTGCCTGCTCTGCCGGCAGGCACAGAGGGGGCTCCCCGGGGCGCCTCTCGCTGGCTTCCCTGTCCACCGGCATTTCAGCTGCAGGACAGGACAGGATCTAGCTGCCCTTCAGGGCCCACCACCAGCCATGCCCTGTCAGCCAGGGTCAGTGCGAACATCATGGGTGTCACAGCCACTAGGTCAGAGGAAGACTGGACAGGGGCAGGGAAGGGACTTGCTCCAGCGCCCACTCAGCCTCAGCTCCCTCATCGATTCTTCCCATCCCCCCCTTTTTTTCCTATCTCCGCAGTGCTCAGGCTGACTGCTGGCTCTGTGCTCAGGGATCACTCCTGGCAGGGCTGGGGGACCATACGCGGGGCCGGGGATTGAACCTAGGTTGGCTACATGCCAGGCAAGGGCTGTTACCCACTGTCCTGTTCCTGCTGCCCCCCAAGTAGTTTTCTGAATTCCATCTTCTCTCTTGGAAGGTCGCTTTTCATCTTCGAAGATGTGCCCCTAATGAGTCCTCCCCTGAATCTCCCAGGATGTACCCCGGCGGGTTGAGTTTCTTTCTTCTTTGCGGGCGGGGGAAAGAGTCACTCCCCCCACATGGTAATAACTCATGCATGTGATTGAAACGAAAATCCCAAGCATCCAAAGGCTTCAGCGGGAAAAGGCAGCCCCTCCCTTCCTCCTCCCCCCCCTCCTCCCGGCCTCCTGGGGAGGGGAAGAGGTGGGGGCGGGGGAGGGGGACAGGAGCTTGTGTCTTGGAGGAGGGAAAATAATCCAGCCCCTCCCCATGCGACTCAGTGAACTTAATAAAACAAAACAGAAATAGAAGCAAGCATGCTTGCCTAGGGTGGGGGCCGGGCGGGTAGGAAGCATGGCTTCCCGGAGAGGGTGGGGCTCACTGGCGCTTCAGAGGGTCTGCGGCGGCGGGGTGGGGGGCAGGGGTCTTTCTCCCTCAGAAAACGGAGGCTGGAGTGTGGCCCTGGCTCAGGGCCCATGCTCTGCTGTGCCTCAGCCCCCCCATGTCACATGAGCCCTGCCAGGAGCCACCCCCATACCCTGAGCACTGCCAGGTGCGGCCCTGTACAGAGAAACAGAACCAGGGCCGTTCTGGGGGGCAGGGGGAGGCCCCCAATTTCCACGACTTTTTTAGTCATGTGGGGTCTCCAGGGCCTCAACCTGACTTCCAACGACCCGTGTTGCAGGGTGTCTGTCCTGGTCATCTCGGGCCGCCGTCTGCCTCGCTGTCTGTCCTGCAGTGCTGTCCAAGGACCCGAAAGAGCACAGAACTCACGGCACTGCCCTTGCAAGGGGCGAAACTGTTCTCATCCCTGGCGCCACAAAGGGTCCCCTGAGGCATCCCCCTTCTTTGTGGGGGCCCTTTGTGGGGGCCCTGTGGGCTGTGCAGGTCACCATGCCCTTGGGCTCTGCACCCTGAGATCACACACACACACACACACACACACACACACACACACACACACACACGCACTGCTGAGGTGTGGTTTTTGACCTGCAGAGACAAGGGACATTTCTTATCTGGGGCTTGGAAAGGTTTCAAAGCACCAGCCGGTGCCATTCGGGTGCAGGGGTGGGGCCGGGCCTCAGTGCCCTGCAGGACGGAAACAGAAAGTGGAAGTGGGGAAGGGGAAGGCGGCCCAGCCCGGTGAGAACCACCTCTGGGTCCGCACTCCCGGGACCTCCTGAGTCACAGCTGGCCCACGCGTGTCCGGCCTCCCTCCTCCCTCTGGGCTCCGCAGCTGCTCCGGCTGGGCCTCTGCCTTGCGGGGGACCCTTCACGGAGAGCTGCGTGACCAGCGGCGCCCCAGGAAGAGGAGCCGCCCCAGGATGGAGGAGGGGGGTGTGGGGGTTAGCATCTCCCCCGGGACGCAGCCTGCCCACCTGCTCCCTGGGGGGAAATCCACAGACCATGAGGAGGACAGCTGTGCCCTGCTCCGGGCGGGGGAGGCAGTTGTTAGGTTATTAGACCGCCTGGCTGTGGTCTGGGCTGACTCCGGACAGCACAGGTCGAGGGATCGTCGTAGGCGGTGCCAGGGGTCGAACCCGGCTTGGCAGCCTTTTGCAAAGCCTGTGCCTGGCTGTTCTCTCTCTGTTTCTGGAAGCTCAGGAGCTGTGAGCACTTCTGCCCAGTCTTTTCTTCCTGCAAAAGCAAAACTCTTCCCTCGGGAAGCCCTGACTGCCCCCCGACACCCCCAGCCGGGTCGGGATGCCACAGCGCCGGGCAGCACGGGGCTGGGTTGGCCCCCGGCTCGGACACCTGCTCGCCCTCCCAGGGGCAGGCCAGGCCCTTCCTGGGGATGGCCACCTGCTGCCCTACTGGGCCACAGTCCACGCGTCTGCCTCTCTGCCCTTGCTTCTGGGGACCCCTGAGCTGGACCCACCTTTTGTTTTCTGAGGAGGTACATCCGGCGGTGCTCAGGGTGAAAGGAGCTAGGAAGGCTGGGAAGGAGTTAATTAACTTGCAAAATTGTTTTCTGTAAACAGTTCAGCAGCCTCGAGATACAAAATTGGATTGAACCCAGTAGATGTGTAAGGTATGGGTTAGACATAACTATTTAAAGATAGATAGAGTG
>JAOXYA010057724.1:0-11978 GCA_028565675.1 Sorex palustris | reverse complement strand
TGGTGCTCAGGGGACCATATGGGATGCTGGGAATTGAACCCGGGTTGGCCGCGTGCAAGGCAAACGCCCTACCCGCTATGCTATCTCTCCAGCCCCTCACTATGGCTTTTAAACCCATAACATAACATAGCAGGAAAGAATAACAGCAGAAAAGAATGGAATAATGCCAGGGACAGAAAGTAGACCTCCTGCATGGCAACTAAGTACACTAACCTATTTCTTCTCAGTCCTGAAGGAAAAAAATTGGGCTTTTGTCACTTTGGGGCCACACCTGGGGTGCTCAGGGCTAACTCCTGGCTTTGCACTCAGGAATCAATCCTGGCAGTGCATAGGGGACCATACAGGATGCCAGGGATTGATTCTGGATTGGCTACAAGCAAAACAAATGCCTTATCTGCTGTGCTAGCTCTTTTAAAGTTTTGTTTTAAGGCCAGTCCTGGCCATGCTCAGCTCTTACTCCTGGCTCAGTGCGCAGGGATCACTCTATGGGAATTGGTCTTCTAACAAAAAAACCCCAAAGATGGGATATGCCCCGAGGTTAGATAGTTTTGGTATTAGAATGCAAAGGGTTTGCAAAAATATAACCAGAATAGAATATAGCAGAAAAAAATAGAACAGATGACAAATAGATGCCTGCTGCAAAAAATACACCAGGCAAAGCATAGAATAAGACTGTTTAGGGTCTTTTAGATGTAGGGATTGTTGGGTTGGCCCAGGGGGCTCAGGATAGAGGGGCCCTTGAATCATTGGTGAGCATCTTCAAATGCGGCTCATAATTCCTGGGATTTACAAGAAGACACCCCTCCTCCACCCCTGGCTTCTTGTAGGCCCTGGAGCCAACCAACCCTTATTAGACACAAGCAGGACCTGGAACCTAGCTAACCATGAATTCCTTCCCCACCCCAGACCTTCTTTCCATCCCTATAAATCCACCCTAAAATTCAGGTTGGGTGCTACTTCACAGATCTCTTCAGAGACCTGTGAACCTTGCCTGGGAGTGCTTCAATAAACATGGTTCAGCATGACTCTCTTGGTTTCTGCTTTTTCCTTCCCTGAGCACATTCCTGGGCTTTTCAGGGACAACATGGGCAAAAACCAGAACAGGAAACTATTAAGACTTCATGTTTGAAGGTGCCTTCTGATCGTTATGTAAAATACCTAGACCTCTTACCTTCTTTTACCTATTGAATGTTGATGTGCATACTGTCTTTAATAATCCAACAAATGTTCACTTGTTGGGAACCTGGTGGGGGTGGGGGAGCAATATTGTACTGAATAAATGGCTAGCCTGTGAGGTCACTGAAGGCTGCCTAGGTGATGGAAGGCTTGGACAGGTTTGCTTTTCTCATTATCTGTGACTGACCCCTGCTGGTCGAAGGTGCCAACTCAACTGGCTTTAGACATCACTTCTGGAGGAGTTGGGGGGACCTTATGAGATGCTGGGGATCAATGGGGTTGACTGTATCCTGGACAAGAGCCCTACCCGCCATACTATCACTCCAGCCTCCTGTAGTCAAATTCTTATGGTCTTTTACCCAGCTGTCTTCAAGTCTTGAACACTCACATTCTTAGCATAAAGAGAATAGTCATCTGCCCGGACACATGTATAATCCTTTTCTTTGAAATACAATCCTTCTCTTCGGGTTCCCAAAGGGTTCCTGGCGAAGCCATTCACCAGCTTTAGAATATCACAGGGCATCACCTGCAGAAGTGAAATAGATCAGAAATTGGCAAACTATGGAAGGTTGGACAAATCAGTCTGCGGCTCTTGGTGGTCTGAAAATTAAGGGGTGTGTGTGTGTGTGTGTGTGTGTGTTGGGGACACACCTGGTGGTGCTCAGAGATTGATTACTCCTGGCTCTGGGACCACTCCTGGTTGGGTTCAGGGGACTATGTGTGGTTAGGAAATTGTTATCTCTCTGGTCTTGCATTTATATTATTGTTTGAGTGGAAAAACAACTTCAAAGTAATATTTTGGTATGTGAAAATGATAGAAAATTCAAATTTGTGTAGTTTAAAAAGCTCATTATAGTTGAAGCAGTATTTACAATAGTGATGGCATTTGTGGTCTTGGTATGTATAGTTACTTCACCTTCCCACCATCAAACGCCGAGACCCTCATGCCCTGTGTCTCACCCTGCCCACCTCCTCTAATGTGGAGCTCTTGGTTTGTGTTCAGTACTCAGTCAGCTGTAAGTTGTTTGGTTGTCTTGGACACCTAGAGTTTTATTGGAATATTGCCAGACCATTCTTTTATGTGTTGTCTAAGACTACTTTTCCATCACAATGGCTGAATGGAGAAGCTGGAGAGCGTATGACCCAGAGACCTAGAATTTTTACAGAAAAAATTGTGTTTAAAACTCATACGCTCAGGGGCTAGAGTGATAATTACACTTAAAAAAATATAACTGGCTTGGGATCAGAGAGATAATACTATGGGTAGGGCTATTGCCTTGCACACGACCGACCTGTGATTTCATGACATCCTATATGGTACTCTTGAGTTCTGCCAGGGAGTGACAAAGCCAAGAGTAACCCCTGAGCATCAGTGGGTGTGGCCTTAAAAACACTCATATGTCCTTGGGGGTGGGAGACATTATAGTGAGTAGGGTGCTTGCTTTGCATCTGGTAGACCCTGGTTTGATACCTGACATCCCATATGGTCTCCTCTAGCACTGCCAGGAGTGATGAGTACAGTGCTCAGAGCAACCTGTGAGCGCCATTGGGTATGCCCCCCAACCTAACCCAACCAAACAAACAAAACAAAAAAACTGCAAACCCTTCGTATGCCCAGACTTATTTTTTCTTACATTAAACCCTGGTGATGAGACACATAAGGATTGGTCCTGGAGCCTGATGAGAGCTGCACTGTCCACATGCCTGGTTCCTAGGAGGGAATCTAACAGCAAATTCTGCAAATGGCTCATGCTCCCTCAATTCTGAAAAAGGAACTGCAGTCCGAGATATCTATTCTGAGAGGCCTGTGAACAGAAACGTCCCTAAGACACTCTGGACAGTTTGACCATCAACAGTATCCTTTGCAAGATAGAGGGGGGAAAGCAGAGGTCCATTACCTGGTGCACTACTCAGAGATGAATACAATTAGAAAACCTGAAGTTGACCCAAAGCAGACTATGAAGTAAATCCGGAAAACTACAACCTCCAATTTTCTCTTTTCCCTGAGGGGGCGGAGTCACACCCAGAGGCTAGTCCAGCTCAGTGCCGAGGATGGAAGAAACACTCCTTGGACATGCTGGTGCCGGTGCTGGGGCTGGAACCCAGTCCCCCTGCACGCGAAGGATGCGCTCAAGCCTTTTGAGCACAATTTCTAGCCCACAATCTCATAAAGACAAAACCCAGAAACAACAAATAGTGTGATCCGTGGTGTGCATCAGAATCACCTGGGATTAAACCAAACCCAAAATCCTTCTGGGGTGGGAATACCCCACGAAATGAAGAAAACTGGACGGGAGCTGAGTTCGCTCATAACTTTCTGGCTGCCGTTTAGGACACACTAGTCCAAGAACAGGGCGACCATTGAGAAGTTGCGCGATTTAGTTCCAGGGTACTGAAAACACCTTTGAAGGCACCGAATACATTCCTTCAAGGAGACAGACACCCCTTCCCGTCACTCCCTAAGAGGGATCATAGGGGCATTCCCTGGAGTGACACTGAAGGCGACAGCTGGGCCCGCTGGTCAGTCCCGTTGGCTGGGGGGACGCGCAGAAGGCACGGAGGACGCGGGGAAGCAGCGCTTCCCTGAGGCGGGCGACCCAGCCTAACCGTTGCTCAGCTGAGGGCTCCGCGCTCTGAGGAGCCGCCCAACGACCGATTCCGCCTGGAAAGGTGGGGCGAGACGGCGACGTGCCCGCTAATTGGCTGCTGTGGTTGTCCATCACGGGAAGGCGGGTCTATGGCTCCACGGCCGACCAATCCGCGTCGAGCACTTGGGTCTCACTCCGCCCTCCGGGGGGCCGCGGGAGCGCGACTGTGCGCGACTCCGCGTTCCCGGGGCGCCGCGTCCGCAGTCGCTGGGCGCGAACGTTCGCACGTTCCCAGGCGACGGGGCGCACTTGGCGCGCCGCGACCGACGACGACCCCGGGGCCGTGAGCGAGCGGGCCGGGCCCCGGCGCACCGCCGGCCGTGGGAGGGGAGCAGCCGAGGTGCCAGTCGCGCGCCGCGCGTCCCCCCTCAGCGCGGGGCCGGGCCCGGGTCGCGCGCAGCCGAGTCGCTGACTGACGGACGGGGGTGGGCACGGACGGCGTCCGGGGGCGCTGTGGGTCGGCGGGCGCCGGCCGGGGAGGAGGAGGCCGGCCTGGCCGCTCGGAGCTTGGCGACGAGCGCCCCGAAAGCCCCTCTCCTCCTTCCCGGGGGTCGCCCTGTGTGTAGCCCGAGAGTTGGAGCTCGCCCTTCGCCGCCCGCGGTTGAGAGAACGGCATTGGCGACCCCTAGAGGCCAGGCGGGCCCCTGCGGGCAATTCCGGGCACACCCGGGACAGCCACGGATTCGGACCGCTCCCCGCTTCAAGGGCATTAGATTCTGGGCTGAAGCAGGAGCCCGCGGTGCGGGTCATGATGTGGGGAGCGTGGATGGTCCATCGCTGTCTTCATGCTCACGAAGACGGATCACTATGATTTGTTTAGGGCTTGGGGCCACACCCGGCTATGCGCAGCTCTCAAAAAAAAAATATCACTCCTGGTGGTGCTGGGTGCGGGTTTGCGGGGGCAGGCGGGGCGAGGGTACCACAGGAGATGCTCAGGATGAAACCCGAGCAAGGCAGAACGCCCCACTCGGCCCCAGGCACAAACAAGATGATCGTGAATTGTTGCTAAATAAGTGATTTTCCTCCCCCCCCCCCAAATAGACTTGGCTAGGAGCTCTGTTATTACCGCAATGAAAAATTTAGACACGGTAACTAACAAACCTCAGAAGTTCAAGAGCTCAAAAGAATGTTTGGCTCCGCAGCCAGTGTCTTGGATAGAGGTATAATATTGGGCATTTTGAAGTTTCTACTCCGTTGCATTGAGAAGTGGCCTGTGCATAATACATGCTCTGTAACTCGGCTTTTGAGTTCTTCGTGTTACTAGCCTTGCGTTTGCTTTTAATTTCTAGCTTGAGGTGGAATCGTAGAACCCTGTTTATTCCTCCACCCTGTTTTGCGGGGAGTGAGTGGGATAGGGTTACCTGGGTGGGCTTCTAGACAATGTCTAGGAGTCAAGGAGTGATGCCCGGGTACTGCAGTGTGCTTCTGGGAGCCGCAAGGGCCTCCTTGCTGGAGGCAGGGGTGACCTCCACCCTTTTGAACTGTCTCCCCGGACCGGGTTGGGTATTTTGGTTTTTTTGTTTGTTTGTTTTGTTTTTGAGCGCTCAACAGTGCTCAAGGGTTATTCCTGGCTCTGCACTCAGAAATCACTCCTGGCAGGCCCTGGGGACCATATGGATGCCCAGGATAGAAGCCAGATTGATCTTGTGCAAGGCAAGCATCCTGTTGGCTGTGTTATCCCTCCAGCCTCCTAATTGTACTTTTCTAATGTAACAAAGTTCTAAGCTTTTTCTTGAAGTGTTGCCACAGCTGCTTTACCCCCAAATTAGATTGGCTGTGATTTTTTATTGCATTTTTTCTAAGTAGTTTTAGGAAGATCTCTCATTGATGTGCAATAAAATGCCTGTGTTTAAAATGTACAGCTTTATCTGTTGTGACTTGTATAACACATGAAATTTATCACCAGTCAAGAGAATGAACACAGTTCACTACTCCAATTCCTTCTCTGTCCCTTTATAAATTGTGTCCAGTTGTTTCCAAGATAGTTGGGTTATTTCTACCAGCAGTATATGAGAATAGCAGGTCTTGACATTTTGTATGATTTTTTTTTTAGTGTATGTGTAGTCTTTTAATTTGAGGCATTCTGACAGATGCATAGTGGCATTTTTTATTAGTTAAAAATTGTAAAGGCCTTTGTTGCTTAGGACCTGTGCAGGATGGGAATGAGTTAGAGCCTTGAACATTCTAGACATATGCTCTACCATTTGAGCTATATCTGTCTTGTCACAGTGAATAGAGACACTTTTTTTTGCCCTGAACATTTTTGTTTGTTTTTGAGCCACATGTGGCTGTGCTTAGGACTTACTCTTGGCTCTGCTCAGGGAACACAGTTGGTGGGGCTCAGGAGACCATCTGGGGTGCTGGAGAATAGAACTGAGGTGGGCCTCAGGAGAATAGAACTGAGGACTCAAATCTGGGTCTTACACATGCAAAGCATTCACTCTGTGGCTGAACTGAATCCCTTGCATCCCGTGCTTCGAATTTGCAGTTCTGTAATGATTGATGTTGAACATCGTTTCATGTCTTACTTGCCATTTAATAAATCTTACTAGGTGAAGGGTTTGTTTAGATATTCTTCCCATATTTTAGTTGAGTCATTTGTATTTTTATTGTCAAGCTTTTATTACTGAGAGAGAATTTATGCAGCAAAAAAGATACTTTTTTTCCTCTCACCCTTAAGCAGTCTCTTCCCATTTCCTGCCCAACCCCCACCCCCAACCTTTCCCACTGACAGCCTCTCTTCTACTTGAGATTTGTCTCTTCTGGACATTTATACAAATGTTTTGTATAGTAGGTGTCCCTGTGTGATCCACTTCTTTATATATATTTGGTTTAGGGGCCATGCCCAGCAGTGTTCAGGGCTTACTCTTGGCTCTGATAAGGGATTATCACCCTTGGCAATGCTGAGAGGACTGTACGGGCAGCTGGTGATTGAATCCACTATACTGTCTGCTGGTCCTCTCGTCTTTTTTTTCCGAATGTCGACTACTTTCTAGTTTTTTCCTGCTTTTGGTTACTCTCCAATATCTTTGAATTGTTGATGTTTATAATTTTTTTCTAGAATATTAATTACTCGTCTTGTTTGAGAACAATAGATTTGCAAGGAATAGCAACTCCTTGAGGCTGAAAGAACAAAAGAAATTCAAAAAGTCATATTTGAATTTAAATTCTGGCTCATCTCAGTATTTCCAGGCTTTCAGCCACTGCTTAATTATGATGGGCATATACTTCAATTAAGCTCCTTTGATTTTTCTGTGGAAAAATAGGTTTTAGATCTTGAGATTTTACACATTTGTTTTGAGAGAGAGTCTTAGAACTGAAGATGACCACTTCCACTGACAATTTAAGAGAATTTGAATTTTGTGTGAATTTGAGAGTATGTCTATGACGGAAGTCAACCTACTGTATTTACTGGCAGATATTTAATTGTGAAAGATTTGTTTTGAAAATGGAAGAAAAATTAATGTCATTGTAAACTGTCCTCTGAAGCTTGTGTTGTTTTACTTTTTTTTAATTTTTATTTTTTGCTTTTTGGATCACACCTGGCTTTGCAGAGGGGTTACTCCTGGCTCATGCACTCAGGAATTACTCCTGGTGGTGCTCAGGGGACCATATAGGATACTGGGAATCAACCTGGGTGGGCCACATACAAGGCAAACACCTTACCCGCTGTGCTATTGCTCCAGCCCGATTATGTTGCTTTAAAGTAAAAAAGTGAAACATATATGAAATATGTATTATTAACATTTTATAATTTTGATGACTGAATAAATTAAAATAGGGTTTATCAGTTTGAGTTCAGTCAAATGAATTCAAACAAAGAACTATTTTATCTATGGAATACCTTGAAAAGTCTGGAGTATATGCCTAGCGTGAGAAGGCCCCTAGTTCAATTATCAACACCTCATGGGCCATTGAGCACTGCCTGAGTGACCCTGGTAGTCTCCAGCACTTCAAGGCCTCAGCATCCCTTGGCTGAGTATGACCAAGAATTGTCTCTGGGTACCCCAGTCACTCTTGGGTGCCCTCTTTCCCCAAATCAAGGAGAAAAAAAAAAACGGATTTTAACCCATAGTGGAATGTGAAAAAAAATTGGTAGGAAGGTTAAAAATTAAAAGTTGGGGTACTGGAGATATAGTATGGGGTTAAGACACTTTCACATGTGGTGCTGGGGATTGAACCTAGTATGGTCATATGTAAGGAAAGTGGTCAGGTCCTGGTCAGGAGTGCCCCTGAATACAGAGCCAGGTACAAACCCTGAGCACAACTGGGTGTGGCCCTTAAACCAACGAGCCAACAAAAGTTGGGCACATGGTTCAGCTTAGAGCATATGCCCTGCATGTATATGTCCCTAGCTTTGATTTCTGTCACATACTTACATACACTACTACTTATAAGTCATTTGTCCTTGCTCGTGCTCAAATGCCTGTACTCTGTGTTTTTGTCCAAGAACTAGCTGTGCAGACTGTAGAAAGATTCACATAGTCTTTAGGAATATGGCTCAGAGAAGGAGCTTCTTCCTACCTTGAAAATCTGGAATGTGTGTGTCATAAAAATTATGAGTCCAGGTAGCACTAAAAATTCAATTCCTCCCTCCCTCTCTCTGCACCCAGCAGTGCCCAGGGACCATTCCTGACTCTGCTCAGGAAAGTCATCCTTGGTGGTGCTCAGGGGACCATATGCAGTACCAGGGATCAACTACAAGCAAGGAAATGCCTTAGTCCTGTTTATTCCTCCGACTCTAAAATTCAATTCATTTAGGGTTTGGTTTTCACATTTTTTTGTCATTTTAGGCATTAGCTAAAGAAGATATTGACGAAGCTATTCAATCAATATTATATAGAGAAAATTATACCATTAAGGTAAGAATTGGCTGTAAATGGTTTCAAAGATTAATTTTTTTATCTTAGGAGTTATCATTATAAAATTGTTAGAGAACACAGGCAGTAGAATTAAAACACCCCTAGAACTAACTTTAAGTGATAGAGAGGTTGACTTCTTTTTTTCCTCTACTTTGTGGAGATCCCTTCACCAGACACTTGATTAATTTACCCCTACTCATTTGATCCTTTATTGTTGCGGGACTTAATTAGAGCTGCCGAGCTGCCGTGTTGTCTGTTTCCTTCCCTTTCCCTTTCGTTTCTGTTTCTGCAGTGATAGCATTATATGCCCAAGTGGTTGCGGTGCTCACACATTTTATTCACTTTGTTTCCTTTTCTTTGTTGTTTTTGGGACCACATCCAGCAGTGCTCAAGGTTTACTAATAGTAATAGTACAGCTAGACTATTACTCCAGCCCAGTTGCTGTGTAGTCTTTTAAGAGCTATTATTATAATATTTTGAGCAGTTAGTACTCAGATATATGTATATAGGTAAGAACAAGGCTTTACCTATAGCAGATGGACTTTATTATAAGACAAGATGGATCTGACTTATGTTACCATAAAAATGGTCCAGCTTCAAGACTGATCTCAGAGAAATGCTGGCAGCTGAACTGTCCCAGCTCCATAGCTCCAGGATGTGGTCATGTGATACCTTAAAACTTCGAAGTGGTGATAGCCCAATACAAGTACAAAAACTGAGATGGGGAAGTAGCATAGAAACCCAGTAAGTTCACTGAGTGAAAACAATAACACAGAAGACTCAGCTAACACCTAATGGCTCAGTATATATATCTTTAGTGACTTTAATATGACTATAATGAGATACATGCTGTGACCAGCAGTATAAAGTAAATTATTTGGTGCCTGATAAGGGGGCAGGCTTGGGGTGGGGTGGGTGAGAAACTGGGAACATTGGTGGTGGGACTGGTGTTGGAACATTGAATACCTGAAACAACTATAGTGAACAATTTTGTAAATCACAATGTTTAAATAAAGTTTAATACATAAAAATATAGAAGGGATTGGGACCTGAGAAATAATAGTACAGCAGGTAAGGTACTTGCTTTGCATAATCTCCACCACATATAGTCCCCTGAGACCACATATAGATCACGAGGAAAGAGCACTGAGCACAGCCAGGGATAAACCCTTAACACCATGGTCATAGCTATAAAAAAAAAGAGAGAGAGAAAAAAAATATGCGCACGTGATTTTTCCTGTTAGTTTCCTCTTTGTTGCTTTGATGGCAAGGTTTCTCATACTTGATTTGGTGCTGACTTACATAGTTGCGGTGCTTACACTCACACACTTGGTTGCTATGCATCAGAACACTCATTTTGTCACAGTGCTTGGAGGTCCAAGTGGAAATGCTGACAGAATCTTGCTTGGTGCTTGTGGGAGGTGCTAGGGAGCGAACATGGGGCTTTACATAGCAGGCGCTTTTGCTATGAACTCTTACCTAGAATCCCCTAATTAGGACTTTGGGTTTTGAGTTGTTTGAGCCACAGTTGGAGTGCTCCAGAGCTATTTCTGGCTTTGTGCTCCAGGACTGACCTCTGTGGTACTGGGGGAATCATATTCAGTGCCTGGGATCAGAACAGGGTTGACTGCATACAAGGCATGAACCTTACATTCAGTACTCCTTTACTATTTTTCTGGGGGCCATATGTGGTCAGGATTGAGCTGGGGTCAGCTGTGTATAAGGCAAGTGCCTTAAACTGAGCTCATTTAAAACTTTTCTTTAAGAGCTGTTGATAGGGGCTGGAGTGATAGCACAGCAGGTAGAGTGTTTTCCTTGTATGTGGCCAACCTGGGTTTGATCCCCAGCATCCCATATGGTCCTCTGTACACCGACAGGAGTAATTCCTGAGTACAGAGCCAGGAGTAACCTCTGTGCATTGCCAGGTGTGACCCAAAAAGCAAAAAAAAAAAAAAAAAAAAAAAGCCAAAAACAAAACAGAAGAAAAAACAAAAGATTTAAAAAGAGCTGGTTATAAGGGAAATTTACTATTCTTGGGCAGGTTGAAGTATGCTATGATGATGTGAGGTTAGGGAAGAACGTAGTCTAGAACGGTGCTCAGGGCTTACTCCTAATTCTCCACTCAAGGATCACTTCTGGTGGGCTTGGAAGACCATTTGAGATGCTGGGTTTTGAACATGGTTGACTGCATGCAAGGCAAATGCCTTACCTGCTGTCCTTTTTCTCTGGCCCTGAGCCTAGCTTTGTAAACTGTAGCTTGTAACCTTGTAGGGGTCACATATCTGAATGTGCAGGTCATAAAAATCTTAAAAATGATAATAAATTAATTTTAATAAATTATGATAATAAAACTTAATGATTTATGATCATTAAATGTTTGAATTATATGCCTATTTTCCATATTTGAGTTCTTTGTTATATTTTTCATATTTTACATACATGGAGTTACATAAAAATTTCTTGGGTAAAAAGGGGTTGCTAGTGAAAAATTTAAGAATGACTTTTAAACTTGGTCTAGAGAACCTCATTAGTTATTGTTTTATTTTGAGTTTTATGTTGTTGATCCTAATTCTAGTGATTATATGGTTTCATTTGCTATATGAAAGGTGGAAGAGAAGTTTTGGTGAAGATTAGTTTATAGCCTAACCCAAGTATTTTCTTTTCAGGCTATTTATCATTTGGATTAGCTTTTACTACATTTTCTTTCTCTTTATTCTTGGTTCCTTTTTCCTTCCCATACAGTATTTTCCCTATTCAGTCTATGTCATTTCTTCTTTTCTTTTTCCAGGTAACTTCTCATTCTTTTTGTTTTGTTCACTTTTTGTTCTTTTTTGGGGGCCACGCCCAATGGTGCTTGGGATCACTTCCAGTGGTGCCAGGGACTCTGTGGTGCTAGGGATTGTACCTGGTGCTCTTGCATGCATGTGTCTTAGATCTTTGAGCTGTCTCCTTAATTCTTTTTCCCTCCCAATTCTGGTGATTGAACTCAGGGCCTCACATATGCAAGGAAAATGCTCCACACAAAATAAATAAATAAATAAATAAAGACAGAAAGAAAGAAATTTTAAAAAATGCTCCACCAATGAACTACATCCACAGTTCATGACTTCTCATTCTTCAAGACTAATCTCAAAATGTCTCTGATATAGGGAATCTTATAATTTTTTCCCATTGTGGTCAAATATTTATATATATATAGATAGATATTTTTTAAAATTTATTTATTTATTTATTGAATCACTGTGGGAAAAGTTACAAAGCTTTCAGGTTTAGGTCTCAGTCATGCAAATAT
>JAOXYA010057716.1:0-11978 GCA_028565675.1 Sorex palustris | reverse complement strand
TCGATATGCCAAACACAGTAACAACAAAGTCTCCGATGGAGACGTTACTGGGCCCGCTCGAGCAAATCGACGAACAATGGGAGGGCCTTTTCCTTTACCTTTATAGTGAGAAAATTATGCAGGGAAAGTTTGGGGGAGAAATTCATGTTCCTAACACAGAGAAGAGATCAGAGGAGCCACAAGCCAAGGTGAGCAGGAGGGAGAATGGGAGTGAGAAACTGTGGTCAGGACAGACAATGAGACACCCAGATAATCACAGTGAAAAGTGGGGCTGAGGTAAAGGGAGGGAAGCTTTACAGAAATCAAAGGCCTTAGAAACAGTTCACAACAGAGGGAGTGATAGATAGGATTCTGCATTGTCTTTGAAAATTAAGAAATGGGATTTTTTTTCATATTAATTGCCATTGTGTTTCAGAACTTGATCCACTCTGCTGTTCATATTTCTCAAATCTAAGTTACAAAATGCTAATTACAAGTCATAAAAACAAACACAGGCCTTCACGATGCTGAGGGGCCTTGTGAAGGACCAAAGAACTAAAAGGACAATGAATTCAATTATACTGTTAGATGTCTTTTTTTATTAGTTCAAAATAATCAGAATTATTAGTGACTCTGTAGTAGTGGATCACATCTTCCAAACACTGTGAAACAAGGAACACATCTCCCACTATATAATAGTAACACATGGAAAGTGTCAAAATTTTCTCTTTGGTCCTAAGCAAGAAGTAAAATGCCATATAGAACTAGACTCTAATCAGGGAATTTTATCTAGATCAGATAACCTTCAGTTTCTCGTTGGTAGAAAAGGGATAATAGTACCTGCCCACCATCTCTCGGGGTTTTTGTAGGATGAAGCACTGTAGCACTGTCCTCCAGTTGCTCATTGAATTGCTCGAGCAGGCACCAGTAACGTCTCCATTTTGAGACTTGTTGTTACTATTTTTGACATCGAATGTGCCACAGGGAGCTTGCCAGGATCTGCCGTGCAGACAGTAAGTTTCCAGGCTCTCCGAGAGGATGGAGGAATCAAACCCAGGTTGGCGCATGCAAGACAAACACCCTACCCGCTATGGTATCACTCCAGCACAGGATGAAAAATCACATGCATTAAATCTTTGTCACACCTTAAATGGCATCCGCTGAGTGTTTTTGGTGTGGGTGAATTTGAAGTCAGTTGCTACACAGGGGTTTGGGTTGTTGGTTTTAGATTCAGATTATTTTGTTGCTGACTGTTTTTATTATACCTATAAGACATACCTATTTTCATACTAGGTTTATTGAAATAATTTATAACTACAAAATTCACTCACCTTAAGGACAGAGTAGACATTTTCACAAAAGCTTACCGTCCATAGGTGCCCACCAAAATTCAGAACGTTTCAACACCTAAAAACGATCCCTCATGCTCTTTTGCAGGCAATCCTGTCATCCTCTCCCCAAACCTTAGCAACCATGATCTATTAACCCTTTGAACTGGTCTTTTTGAAGAAATAAAATTCTACAAGATCTGTCTTGCTTGCTTGCTTTTTCTCCACAGCTGCCTTAGAATAGGCCTGGGCTGCTTCCAACCTGGGCAACTCACCTCCTCCCCCATGCCTCTCTCATGCCCTTTCTACATGTGTGATATGGGCAGTGCCCATTTCAGTCTCTTTTTTTTTTAATTTTATTGAATCACCGTGAGATAGTTACAAGCTTTCATGTTCAAAGTGACAACACCCTTCAGAGGTTCCAAACTTGGTTGGCCTACCTCCTTCTCAGGAAAAGAATCACCCAGTGTCCCCCTGGAAATCTACCTTTCATTTGTCTTTATTACTATTATTTCGTGTGTGGTTGGGGATGGCCTGTCCCTGTAGCTGTGTGTAGACTTCCTCCTGGATCTGCCTCAGGCATCACCCTGGGCTCAGGGGCTCAGCAGACCCATAGGTGGTGCTGAAGATAGAACTCAGGCCAGGTCTGCAGCTACACACAAAGCAAGCACCTGGTCTGCTAAACGAACTCTCTGACCATGAACACTACCTTCTTAAGTGAACAAACAAAAAGCATTCCCAACTGCACCAGAGGCTACTACCATACCCTGGAAAATTCCAGAGTCTCTCCTTTCCCAGGTAGGAGAGTGCAGTATCCCCCACTTTTGGAAAGACTGCTCAATTTGGGGGGTCTCCAAGTGGCACTCAGGAACCAAGGAGCTCAGTCAATCCTGTGGTTCAATGTGTGGGTCTGCTCAGGCCTCACAGTACTAGGAATTACTCAGCCACCCGAGCAGGGCTTGGGGGATTCCAGAGCTGCTCCTGGTGGTGGGGGGCACCATATGGTTCCAGGGATTAAAAATGGATTTGGCTGCATGAAAGGCATATACTCTGACCACTGTCCAATCTCTTTGGTTCTCCAGAAAGAATGCCCTGAGTACTGGAGTATAGGTCTAGTATTCAGCCCTGAGCTCATCTGGATGTGGCAAGAGAGAAAAGAAGGGAAAATAAGAGGAGAGAGGAAAGGATGGGAGGAGAGGGGAGTAGGAAGTAGGGAGCAGATAGGAGAGGGGAGGAGAAAGGAGGGGGAAGGGGAAAAGAAGGGAGGGGGAAGGTGAGGGACTGCAGGAGAGGAAAGGAGAGGAGAGGAAGGAGGGAAAGGGGAGAGGGGAAGGGAAGGGGGAAGAAGAGGAGAGGGGAAGGGAAGGGGGAGGAGAAAGAAAGGGAAAGGAAGGGAGTGGAGTGGAGTCGAGGCAAGGGAAGGGAAGGTGAGAGGAGGGGAGGGGAGGGGAGGGAAGTAGAAGTTACCACTGATTTTCAGAGCTGGAGAGATTACACAGTGATAAGGCATTTGCCTTGCATGCTGCCGACCTGGGTTTGATCGCTGTTCTCTGACATGGTCCTCTGAGCCCCACCACGAGAGATCCCAGACCTAAAAGCCAGAAGTAAGCCATGAGTACCACCCAGTAAGACCTATTTGTCCAAAGGAAACAAACCATAAAGACTGCCTCTAAAACTGTGTCATGCTAAGGGACTTCACCTTAGAAAATTATCATTTGAGGATTTCTTTTTTACTTTTTACTGAGTAATAAAAATTAAAGCCATAACGTGGGAGAAAAACAAAATATATCCCTGTGAATGTTCATGTGTAGCCTACCGTATGAAACGATAAAGTGCTGGGGTCTGTGTCCTCCACTGGTTCCTTCGCCATGTGATCTGAAAAACACACACATAAACACACACATACAAGAGAGAGTTGTGTTGTGTTGTGTTGTTTTGTTTTAATTTAAAAGCGCAAATGTGTCCTCTGATAATGATCCTCAATACAAAAGAAAACTAGCCCCAGCAAGTTGGAGAAAACATATTTTTGATAGGTAATAGAGAGAAAATTAGAAGGAATGGGTTCAAATAGCATCAAAAAAGAGATAAACACAGTAAGTTTTATTTTTTAAATCACCAGATGTTTTCCCAAACATTGACTTATGTACATTAACTCACAGTGACAAAATTCCACAAATTATGTAGCCATGACATTAAAAAATCTTGCATATTATATTTAACTGAACCTTTGGGAAGGAATTATTAAATTTTCACTTCTGTTCCTTTCAGCAATTTGTTTTTATCATCTTAAAGTATTAGCCATCAATGTGCCAGGGATTTAGTACATGAAATGATGCAGGCTGAATCCCTAACACCACAAGTCCTAAGCACTGTGGGTCCTCAAGCACTGACACTGTAGCTCTGGTGGACCCTGGCATCTTGGATCCACAGAAACAATACATTCTCAACTGAACCTTTGGTCTTGCGACTGAGCATCACTAGGAGGGACTCCTAGACCCCCTGAGCACTACCAAATATATATATATGTGTGTGTGTGTGTGTGTGTGTGTATATACATATATATACATATATACACACATATATTTGCTTCAAGATGATTTTATGTGAATTTTTAAAATAATAATAATACCACACCAACAAAGCTTTAGCAAACCAAAAGTGATCTTACATTTGTGGAATATAAAATAACATTATATGAGACTGATACCCAAAGACAGTAGACGCAAGGGCCAGTAATATTGCTCCATAATTGGCAACCTGCCTCATGAGCTGGGGGAGAAGGCAGCTGGAATAGAGACGGGATCACTAAGTCAATGATGGTTGGAGGAATCGTTCGAGATGGGAGACGTGTGCTAAAAGTAGATAAAGGACCAAACGCCATCAGGAGCTCCAAAAGCCACGCCAGACTATATACTGAGATGAGAGTTGGGCCTGTGCTCATTCAATGTTCCTCTTCAGAGCATGTGCCTGAGCGGTCCGCATTTCGTTACCAGTGGGTGTGGACATTTCCAAAGCAGAAGCAGTGTGAAGAAACCTCTCTTTGTTTGGTTTCTGACAGTAAGCCACAGAAGATGCTAAGGAAGTGGGGCCCAGAGCAGCCGGGTTGCATGGGAGAGAGCATTTGCCTGTATCCTTCATATATATATTTTTTGCTTTTTGGGTCACACCTGGCGATGCTCAGGGGTTACACCTGGTTCTGCACTCAAGAATTACCCCTGGCATTGCTCAGGGGACTGTATGTGATGTTGGGAATCGAACCTGGGTTGGCTGCATGCAAGGCAAATGCCCGATCTGTGCTATTGCTCCAGCCCCTGGGAGGGATATTTAAGTCCAAAAGGATGAACGGAAGTTAGCCAGGAGACAAGATAGGGTAGAAAAAAAGCAATCAAGGCAGAAGGAACAGCATGCATCAAGATGGAGAAGATGGGAGGGATACTGGGATCATTGGTGGTGGAGAATGGGCACTGGTGGAGGGATGGGTACTTGAGCATTGTATGACTGAAACACAAGCACGAAAGTTTGTAAGTCTGTAACTGTACCTCATGGTGATTCACTAATAAAAATCAAATGAAAAATAAATAAAAAACTAAAAAAAAAGATGGAGAAGAATACGACATTTAAATGTTCTTCAGAGAGGTATAGACAGATGTGTGCTTAACTGTCTAGCTTTTCCTTTCTGTTTTCCACATTCTGGTTCCTGCCTGGAAGAAGCTGGTATATTGTCTTTTCTTCTCTCTTCTTATCACAGCATCATCAGCACCATTCTCTTTTCACCAAAACTAACTGTATGCTAATGTGGCAAAACCCTGAGAAATATGATAATTAGGGCACCATCTCCTCGGGTGAAACTCCATATATGACCTTAATTTTCCCCAAACTAGTAATCTGCTGTTGATCAGAAGTCTTCCTGATAACAGTCTATGAACACACCTTTCATACATCGTATGTGTGATATTCTTTATTTCTGTTTGTTTTTTAGAAGCATCCAGTAGGGAGGCCACTCTGTACTCAGAGGTCACTCATGACGGTGCTCAGGGGAACACGTGCTGCCACACATGGAGCCAAGGCCTCCTCATGCAAAGCACGGTTCTTTCCAGCTCTTTACACAGTATTCTTAAAACCAGGAGCTAGAGCAAAGAAAGGGTTATTAAGAAAATCCATAATGAAGAGAAAACACATTGGGAGTACTGTGCTGTATTCATCAATGGGTAAACACACATGCATTTACATGACATGCAAGGGAACCTATACAGTTCAAACCCATGTTGACCAAGGGTTACTTTAAAGCATTCCCTCCCCGGGGTGTGATATTTTGTAGGTAATGGGCTATCAGTGGGCTGTGAAGGCCTCAGGGCAAGGAGGTGAGTGACCATTAGAGCCAGTGTCCTAAACATCCTTGACAGCAGCCCTATGCTGCCCACTCTACTATGACTGATGCTGTTTCTGAGAGAAAAACCAAAGTATGGGAAGGAAAAAGAAAAAGAACAAAGGGAATGCAGGAGAACGCTGGTTACACACAAGGGGCTGATGAGGAAGCAAGGAGAAAACTTCCCATGGAAGGAACCTGGGCTTGGGCACAGGAGGCCCTGCACTGCACTTGCCCTCTGGTGAGAGCTCTCAGACTGACCTTGAACTAGTGCCAGAGCGACCCTGGACAAGCCCAGAAAAGTGGCTCTGATAGTGCAAGTAATCTTCTGTAGCTTGGGGCTTTTTATCTGTAACAAGAGGTGCCAAGTCACTGTTTCCCACATTCAGGGCTCAAGGTCACTCTGGTCTGGCCAGGATTGGAGATCACCGGGCTGCAGGGATTGCCTCTCTTTCTGGCCTCTCCCCCAGCTTGGGGGTCTCATGAGTGTGTCCCAGATTTAGAAGGCAAGTAATAGCAACATGGGCTTGAGGACCCTAAATCGCTTGCTGTAGCCTGGCGTCTGGGAAACTAAAATGAATTGAAGGTGACAAGGTCATGTTGAATGGAAAGTTTTATATGGAAAAGTTGGAGGGTCAGCAGGAAAGGCAACAAGTTTCAAAGCTGAATGAGAAGCCTTTAGAGGTCTTTTACTATTTTCACTCAAACTCCTATGACAGTAGCCATCTCTGCCATTGCTCAGGCTGTGAATGAAGTTTTTCTGCTCACTGGGGCCCCATGTACTTGGTCCAATTTTGTGCCTTCTTGGGAAGTTGTTCCCATTCTCATGCAACTACTTTTTTTTTTTTTTTTTTTTTTTTTGCTTTTTGGGTCACACCCGGCAATGCTCAGGGCTTACTCCAGGCGTTACACTCAGGAATCACTCCTGGCAGTGCTCGGGAGACCATATGGGATGCTGGGAATCAAACCTGGGTCAGCCACGTGCAAGGCAAACGCCCTACTCACTATGCTATTGCTCCATCCCCCAACAACTACCTTAATTCTTCCAAGCCCCAACTGGTGGAAGCAGGAGGCGACTTGGAGTAGGATGGATCCTGGTTATTTTAGTGTTGGGCAGTACGAAGTTGTCCTAATGTATTTCTGAGAGCTTTGGAAGCTGCACATTTGTGATAGTAAGTACAAAATTACAGTTTATTTAGAAGCTTTAAAGTGTTTGGTATTTTTTTTTTTTACAGGATTCAGGTAATACCAGGCTGGGTTCCCAGACAAGGCTCCGATATCCGATGGGATGTGGGGCACAAAGGAGCCAACACAGAAAGGGGGACCAGGTGAGCTTGGAGGCGTCAAAACAGCAGGTAGGTAGTCCAGGTGTGTAGGGGAGGGACCATCCTCCTGCTCCTGTAGTCAGACTGAATCGGGGGTGTTTTTTCCCAAAGCTGCTGTCACTATTCTGGACTGCTGACTCTGAGCAAGCTGTGGATCACCCCAAATTAGCAGAAAACCCATGGACATCACATAAGTATCTCCTGGAAAGATCCTCAGAAGGCTTGAGTAGGTCATGGGGACAGGAACAATAAGGCCCCTAGCGGGGGAAGCTGGCCTGACTCTGAGGCATGTCAGGAAGGAGTAAGATTCATGGGTTGCAGTCACTTGTGTGACCAGGCTCTAAATGTCAAGCCTGTGATATTCTGGGGTGAATACAGAGCCATCACAGGCCCTTCTGGCTCAAGGAGTGTTCCCCTAGGTATCAGCATCTTCAGGTTGAGATACTAGATACGGAAAGCCCTACTCACCTAGTGCTTGGAGTCTGCATGGTGTACACACAGCCTCCACTCCTCTCTGAACCCTGGAAAGACAAAAGGGTCCCTCCACTTTTGACATATTGAGTGCCCAAGGTCACAGAAAAATGTGAAAGTCAAAATCTGGACCTAAGATCTCCTGGCTTTCAATCTGCTTGTTTTTCACTTCATTCAAAAATGAGGTTCATGCCCTTATTACCTGTCAGACTTGCCTGGGGGAAACTCTGTATCTAAACACTCCTTTTAATTTTCTTTAAAGTTTGTTTTAGAGGCACCTCCCAAGCAGCGCTAAAGGGATCAGGGCCACTCCTGGTGATATTTAACCAAGTAGTATGGACTCATGGCCCTGGTGACGCAGTCCTGCACCAGCCCAGAAGTGCTAGAGGCCACTGTGTTACTGGATCTGGCAAACCATACTCCCTGGATGCCCAAGTGATCTCTCTCACTCCCAAATAGCTCATTAGTAGCAGGATTATGATCACACAGGATTATAACCCACTCCAATGAACTTGCTTTAACTTGATTATTACTCTAAAAACTTTAGTTCCAACAAAGGTCATGTTCTGAGGCATGAGGGATTAGGATGCCAACATAATTTGAGGGGAGACAGCTCAATCTGCAATAGATCACTCACTCTCTGACCTCCTGAAGTTATGCCTCTGCCACATGTAAAATACAGTCACTCAGGCCAGGGATATGGCTCAGAAGAGCTGAGCCCGTGTATGAACAAGGTCCTGAGTATGACCCTGGCATCAGATGGCATTTCAGCACTTCTTGGCATAGCTTAAGTGACCGCTGCAAATGACACCAGGTATGGCCCTGGTGGGTCTCAGGACCAGGCCCTGAGCACTTCATTACCAGGCATTCAACGTCAGAGTATTGCCAGGAGTAGCCCCTCACCCCTCCTACCCTGAACAACACTGGAAAGGCACCTATTTTAAAAAACACGCAACATATACAAGATTCCCAACACCGTCACCATTCCAGTGACAACTCCAAATGCAAAATCCGCCATTCACAAAAAAGACCCAAATCTCATCCTGGACTCATCAGAATCTCTGCCTGGCCCTACTTCCAGCTGCTTCTCCAGAAGGCAGCATTGCTTATTAACTCTCTCTCTCTCTCTCTCTCTCTCTCTCTCTCTCTCTCTCTCTCTCTCACACACACACACACACACACACACACACACACACACACATACACATCCTGGTGAGCTGCCCAGCAGCTTCGATGTCACGTTCTGACATCTCCCTTGATTAGTCACATTAAATGAGGGCCAACAGTTCCTCGAGACAGTTTCTCAAAGTCAGTTCAAAGATTGCCCTGGAAAGATGTCGTTTGGGAGAAAACAAAGAGAGAAACATGTCAGAACTTCCTGGCTCTCCAAAATATCACACTCACACAGGGGCCTTTGTGCTTTCTAGAAAAGAGTGAAGGGCACCGCTTTCAACCTGTGATTTCAGAGCTAATTTAGCTTCTATCTGTTGGGAGAGCCATACTAATTATGATGATTGTTATTTGTACCAAAGCTTTTCTTAGGACCTAACACTATTTCCAGGGCTGACTGTAAAGCAGGCCTCGAATCCTAACCACAACTATGATTCCAGAAGCTCACAGGACAGTACTGTAGCACTATAGCACTATCCTCCCGTTGATCATCGATTTGCTTGAGTGGGCACCAGTAACGTCTCTATTGTGAGACTGTTACTGTTTTTGGCATATCAAATATGCCACGGGGAGCTTGCCAGGCTCTGCCATGCGGGTGGGATACTCTCAGTAGCTTTCCAGGCTCTCCAAGAGGGACAGAGGAATCGAACCCGGATTGGCCGCATGCAAGGCAAATGCCCTACCCACTGTTCTATTGCTAAAGGCACAGGACAGCAGAAGAACCATATAGCTATGCAGTCATGCTGACTGTTTTATCTTCTCTGTTTTTTTCCACAACCTCACTCTGTCATATTAAGACCTCAGAGCAAGGGCTGATCCGTTTGAGAGAGAACCAAGAATCAAGAGAGTGTGCTCCTGTAGCGTATCTTAAAGGGTAGCAAAGCACAAGTGCTCCCTCCTACAAAGAGAGGGACATAGAAGAGAGGAAAAGGAAGGTGAAACTTAGGAGGGAAAGAGGAGGCTCAGACAAGGGAAATTTTGCAGGGTAGAGAGAAGAAAACAGAGAAAGCAATGACTGGGTAAGAAAGGAAAAGAAATGCAGTGGCATCAAGAGGAAGAAATGGGAGAAGCAGGGCTGCAGAAGAAAACCAAAACCTGCTTCCACTCTGGTAATTTGGGAATGGTTACAGGGTAATCTCGCTCTTCAATCAACGGTCCCTCTGAAAGCAGTGCCCCCTTGGTTCTGACTGCAGCTCCATTGGGGTTCATGAGGCAGGCAGGTGGCCTCAGGTCTGTTTCTTTAGTATGAAACATTGCTCTTGGAATTAAATTCATCACAGCATCATAATAATACACTTACACTTTTCTTACTGCATGTGGGTAAACATCTTTCTCAGTTATCAGTGCTCATCTCACAGTTCCTAGGACTAACTAATATGGGAGGGTTTCCTGTTTGCAGTTTGAAGTATTTGTTTTATATTTCTCCTTAACTCCTAGTTAGCCAGAGCTTACTATGTTTTGGATAATATGTTTGAAATTAAGTTTGGGAATATAACAGGTGAGATGAGCAATGATCTATCTAAAAGCTAAATGTCTAACAGAATGCAGTGTGTTGGTGTGAGCCATTTATGAAATAATCACAGAAATGTTAGTGAGTGCTGGAAAGGGAAGGTATGGAATGACTGAGAGTGGATAACATAGGGCTGGATATATCATCCCAGCAATGCTCAGGGAGCACAGAGGAATATCATGTAGCAGTGCAAAGGTCCTGTGGTGCTTAGAAGCCACCACTGACACTTCGGCAGTGCTGGGCAGTGGTAAACAATCCTGGGGATCAAATCCAGAGCCTCTCATCTGCCAGGCAGGAGCTCTACTATCTGAGCTATCTCTTAAGCCTAGGTAATATTTGGGGGGCCTCCTAAACCCTCAGGAGGTTGAGGGGCCCATTTGGAAATTTTTGGTCTAGTTCAATGCAAAATCCCAAGGGTGCGACGCTGCTTGGACCCTGCAGTACTGGGCCAGGGCATACTCAGTGGTGCTGAAGGCCTCAGAGGGCATGCCTGGTGATGTTCGAGGGACCATGTGATGCTGACACTGAGCCCAGCAGGGACCTTAACCACTGTACTATCTCCTGGCCCTGCTGAATGACTTTTTAAATTGAAATTAGGAAAAGGTAAGGAGTCAGGGAGGCTTCCTAGTGACCTTCTAATTGTATCTTGTTCTGGAAAGCAGGGGTCCATGGCACTCAAGGAAACACCATGAGAATGTGAGACACGTGGTGTCAGATGTACAGGGCGGAAACCCTCAGCAGAGGGAAGATTTGGTGGGAAATCAGTGCAGGTGTCTACAGAGGTCACATTAGCTACCTTTTGGTGATTGAGAAAGGAGAAGACAAGAGTGGGTGGGAAAACAACCACAGAGGCTGAGGCTAGGAAATCGAGCCACGACTGTGCAACTTGGTCTGGGGGAGAAGTGAAAACTCAGTTTAGCAAATGCCACAACATGGAAGGAGTAGGCCAATGGATCCCAGAGATTATAGAGCTAATTTGCAGTCTTCGAAGAGGAAGACATTTATACATCTGAATACATCCTCCTAGCAATAAATCCTCCTATTGCTGGGAGCTCAGAATGAGTAAGGGCAGGAGGACAGTCTTCAAATGCCTGAAAATATCTTTAATATCTCTGGAAGTGACTAGGAAACTGCTACTGAAGAGTCCCACCTCTCTTAAAAAAGGCAACAAGATTGCTCCTATGAGGTTTGTTTGAATTCACAGAGCCTAGGAGACAGTCTCTTCTGCCAGAGCCCTGCTCATATCACACCCTCAGCTCTCATCATGCCGCAGGTGCTGGGTTTCAAAGTCCTTTTGTTCCAAAATTGCCTGTTTGTTTCAGGCTGTGAGCATCCCTACATCCTGTGTCAAGCACCATCACCAGAATTCTGGACCCTGTCATTTAAGATGATTAACTGTCCTGGTGGCCTCATCACATGAGGAACCCTTGAGGAGGCTTTCAACACACTGAGTTGTTATTTGACCTTCCCTTTGGTACCCCTGATTTGGGGACTATTTTACAATTTATTTGCAACTTATTTTCCATGGCCAATTGAGAAAATGCTTACTATTTCCTACCTGATGAATAATTTAGGATTTACTTTGAAAAACCACAGGCAATGAGGGCCAGAGTGATAATATAGCAGGTAAATTGGTGGTGAGCCCAGTTTGAGTCCCCAGTACCACATATGGTCCCGAGTCCTGTCAGGAGTGATTCTTGAGTGTAGAGCTGGGAGTAAGCCCTGAGCAGCTCTGGGTGTGGCTCGAAACACCAAAAATAATAGGGGAAGAAGGAAGGAAGGAAGGAAGGAAGGAAGGAAGGAAGGAAGGAAGGAAGGAAGGAAGGGAG
>JAOXYA010057682.1:0-11980 GCA_028565675.1 Sorex palustris | reverse complement strand
CAAATGGAGACGTTACTGGCGCCCGCTCGAGCAAATCGACGACTAACGGGAAGTTAAGTGATTAAGTGATTAAGTCCATGGAAAGATCTAGAAAATTCTTAAACAGTGATGGGAGGATCTAGAAAGTTCTTAAAACTCTGGTGGAAGGATCTAGAAAGTTGTTAAGCAGCCCATGCTCATGGCATCTGGAAAGGATCTGTCTGTGGGGGGCATTAGGGGTCAGTCTGAAGCACTCTGCTCTGTGGCAGAGCACAGGCCCTGGTTCCACCCTGACATAGCATGGAACCACTCAGTGGGCCCCCCGGCTGCAGCACTGTTGGAAGTGTTCCTGTGCACCCCAAGGCAGAGAGCTGGGGAGGGCACCAGAGGACACACAGGTAGAGCTGGGCTGGGGTTCCCTTTCCAGGAGTCTCCGGGTTCTCCCCGAGTCCAGCTGGAGGCTGCCCAGTGAGCTAGGATGGGGGTCCCAGGCTGCGGGCAGCCTGTCCCCCGGGCTTGGGGCACCATGCAGTGCGGGGAGCAGACTCAGACGTCCTTGGCGCAGGGTGCCTGTGCTCATCCATGGAGATGCCTTGCAGATTGTACCCTGAATCAGATTCTCAGAGTCTCGGTGAATACACGTCCTTCCCTGAGGGGTGACGGTCACACGCAATGGTCTCCTCCATCCACATCATCACAGAGATAAGCCACAGCCAGTTCTTCAGCATGGAAGGGGTTTTTGTTTTGTTTCGTTTTGTTTTAGTTTGGTTTGTTTTATTGAATGGCCGTGAGATGGAGCATTACAAATTCATTCATGATTGGGTTTCAGTCACACAGATTTCCAAACCCATCCCTCCACCAGTGCAATTCCCAGCCCCAGTGTCCCCAAGCATGGGAGGTTTTGAGCAGCCATACAGCCCTGAGGCTTGGTAAGGGACAGTGATGTCAGCCTGTGCCCCAGACCCTGCGGGAGGGGACAGACCAGGGGCTTCTTCTTGCCCCGATTGTCAGCTTGCCGCCACTTATCGTAGGCGGGTGTCAGCCAGCACCCTGGGGAGAGCTGAAGGCTTCTCTTACAAATGGGAGAAGAAAGGAGGCAGGTGTGGGGGTGCAGAGTGGGGGCTGCACCCCCTGGGCAGTGCCCTCCGTCATGCCTCTCCCGGATCTTGGCTCCCACCTTCTCCTGGTTGCTTGTGGGGGCCTGTTTCCACATCGTCCCAGCAGGCTCAGGGCTCAGGACTTGGCACACATCACCCAGAGGGGAAGTTCCCCAACACCATCTGGGCTTCTGCCCGGGAGGAGCCCGTCTCGTGAGCCCCCTGCCCCTGGAGCCCAATCCTCTCACATCTTGCCTCAGAACCCTCCTCACACTCCTGCTTCTCCGGCAGTCAGGGGAACTTTCCAGAATGCAGTCCTTGCTAGCAGCTTCCGGCTCTTATGAGAACTTTTTCGTCTGTGTGTTCAGGACCGACTCTCAGCTTAGTGCTCGGGGGCCGTGTGGCACTGGTGATGGCACCAGGGCCTCCAGGCCTGCATTCTTGGCCTGCTGGAACAAAAGCTGGAAGCTGTGTGTGTTTCTCGGAGTCTGTACCTGCATCTGGTCGGGCGCTGGGTGTTGGCCCCTGACAGGAGCCTGGGCTTGATGGTTGCTCCCTCACTTTCCATAACATGCCCGTGGTCGTCAGACCAGAGAGCTAGGTGGGGGGGGAAGTGGGTTTTGCAGAAGCCCCCCCCCCAGAAGCTAGGGCCCACCACAGTGCCAGGTGAGGGTGTGGCTGGCCAGACTCCAGCTTCGTGTCACCCCAAGCCCCCGACCCCAGCCCTGCAGTTGACCCGCCAGAGCTGCTGTCAAGCCTGTGTGGGGGCAGAAGTAGGTACCCGTCCTTTTGTTGGCAACGACAAAGCCGCCTTGGGGTCCCGTGGGGGAGACAGCAGCACCTGAACTCGCTGCATCTTGATGTTCAGACAGTGAACTGAGGAAGAGCCCGTGACATTTTGTCTGAAAGCGTCTGTAGAAGCGTCTCGAGCTCGTCGTTGTCTAGGGAATTCAGAGCGAGCTGAAAATAGGGCCTGTCCCCGCTGCGGCTGCGGGTGCTGCGTGGGGGCCCACGTGCGCTGCAAGGAGGGCCCAGAGAACCGTCTGCTCCTGTTGGAACTGTGCTGCTTGCTGTGGTGTGCGAGAGAACATTCTCGCCACAGTGTCTTGACTTTAAAATTCCTTTCTCTGGGGCTGGTGTGATAGCACAGCGGGTAGGGTGTTTGCCTTGCACGTGGCTGACCCAGGTTTGATTCCCAGCACCCCATATGGTCCCCTGAGCACCGCCAGGAGTAATTCCTGAGTGCAAAGGCAGGAGTAACCCCTGAGCATTGCAGGGTGTGACCCAAAAAGCAAAAAAAAAAAAAAAAAATTCCTTTCTCTGGCATAGGCACTAGGCGCCTATATTTCCTTGTCTCCTGGAATCTCTTCGTTGGAGTCATGACCTAGTCATGACCTAGTCAAGAGGCTTGTCCCAGGTGTGAGGGACAAGCCCCCTGGCTGATCACGGAAGTGTCCCCCAGAGCCAGCAGGCAGGGGACCCTCCTGCTGGCTTTCTTAGGAGAAGATGCCCGGGAAATGGTGGGAGGTTGGCCAGGGCTTAGGGCACTTACCTTGCATGTGGCCACCTCCAGTTTGAGCCCCTGTACCACAGGGCCTCTCCCAGGTACCATCCGCAGGAACAGCTGAGCACTGAGCTGGCAGTAGCCCCCAAGCACCACAGGGTGTGGCCCAAGCCCACTTCTCACCCCTTTAAAAAAAATGCCCCCTGGAAAATGTTAGTTCTGGGTGGGTCTTGCTGTAGTGCAGAGTCTTTTAAGCTTTTGATGGTGACAGCTAAAAAGAACTTGCTGTGGTTGCTATGGCAATCGTGGAGACTTAATACCACATGGTAGCCTTCCGTGTGGCTCTGTGGCTCTCCGTGTGATAGTGTGGCCCGCCGCATGGCTCTGTGGCTCCCTGTGTGGTGGCACCATGGCCCTCCCCGTGGCCTTCCCCATGCTCTGGGGCTCTCCATGTGCTCCCATGCATCCTCCCCGTGGCTCTGTGACCCTCCACATGGGTCTGTGGTCGTTAGGGGCAGGTTCCAGTCTCCTGGGAAGGTTGAGTTCCTTTGATCCATTTAGAGCCCAAGCGTCTCCCCAGCACGTCTGCCTGGGCCTTGGGGACAGCGGTGGCTTTTTGTCACCTGCCAGTGCAGGCAGTGGCCATTCCTAGAGCTCAGGTGGGACCTGGTGACTGTCTTCTCCTTAGAAGGGCTGGGCCCACATCTCCCTTCTTGTCGGCTCCCGCAGGGAGGGGAGCCTGGAGATACCTTCAGGTCACATCGGATAGGCATGACTCCTGAGTGAGGACATGCACCCGCCGCGCCCACTGTGCTCTGCAGGGGAGGGGGGCTGACTTTCATTGTCCTCATTCAGTTAGGCGAGTGGAGTCCAGGAATGGCCCCAGCCCTGTGACAGAGAGGGTCCCCTGCCTGCTGGCTCTGGGGGCACTTCCATGATCAGCCAGGGGGCTTGTCCCTCACACCCGGGCGTCTGGTCTTCTGTGTCCTCACACGCTGCTGGCAGGAGACCTCAAGCCTCTTGCCCCTCGCGAGTTCTCAGGCCTGGAGCCATTTCAGTAGCGCTCATTCTCCTGTGCCATCCAGAGGCAGTTTCCACATGGTCAAGCACCTCAGGGTCAGCCTCCAGCAGTGAATCTCGGAGCCAGCTTGGGGGTCAGGGTGTTGCTGGATCTCCCCAGGCTGCTCTTCACCCAGGTGCAGAGAAGGATTGGTTCCAACTGGAAAAACTTCCCTGCATTCCCATGTCTCGGCTGCGGTACAAGCAACTGCAGGTTTTCTTCTGAGGGTCACCAGGCTGTGGTGTCTGACACACAGCCCCGGTGTGTGTGTGTGTGTGTGTGTGTGTGTGTGTGTGTGTGTGTGTCCCCGTCCGTCCGTCCAAGCAGTCTGAGTCTCCACCAGGGCTCTGTGTGTGTGTGTGTGTGTGTGTGTGTGTGTGTGTGTGTGTGTGTGTCCCACCACCCAGAAGTGGGCAGGGCTCCCTGCACTGGCCACTCTCGGTCCAGAACTCCGCCCAGGAAGCAGCGTGTTCGGGGCACTCAGCATGGGCTTATTGATCAGTCATTTGCGCGGCTTCTCTCGGGACAGACTCTGGGCTTCCTGTGCGTTCTCAGGGGAGTGAATGCGGGTGTGTCTTCACCAGGGCCAGCTGTGTTCACTGTCCACTGCGTTCCGGGCCCCCCTCCCTCCTGCCCAGTTCCCAGGGAAGGCTGCTGCCCTGGGCCCTGGTGGCCACCTCCCAGGTGGTGACTGAACCTCTCGGGACCCTCTCCTCCCACCTGGGGGACTGTCCCCCTTGCGCCTTGACACCCCCAGGAGAAACATCTCTGCAAACACAACACTCAGTGCTCCCAGGAACCGCTAACCCTCTGTTCTCCTCCTCACAGACGCGTGACGACTTCCTGGGACAGGTGGACGTGCCCCTCAACCATCTCCCGGTAAGGACCCCCACTCCCACCCAGGCCCCTCCCCCATCTCCCAGTAAGTACCCCCTCCCCCACCTGTGCCCCTCCCCCATTTCTGGTAAGGACCCCCCTTTCCCATGCCCTCAGTCATCTCCAGAGGCCCCAGCAGTGGCCTGAACTTGGGACAGGTCAGCAGCTTGGCCAGGCCTCACCAGGAGGGACCCAGCCAGCCAAAAGGGGAAGCTCCTTGACACGCGGGCACAGGCTTGCATGCGTGAGGCCTGAGCATGCATACATCCCTGGCACCACCCAGTGTAGCCCTAGAGACCCCCTCCCTGCAGGCTGGGCAGGGCCAGCCAGTGTCGCATCACAGGGCCCGGTTGGCCGAGCATCAGGGCGTGGCCTGCAGCCCTCCCCAACCCTAGCCCTTCTTGGGAGGGCCCCTGCACCCAAAACCTCAGTCCTGGTTCTCCCAAGGTCAAGCTTTCGTGGTCAGTGGGGTGGGCAGTTGCGGGCCTCGCACAGTGGTGCCTTTGACGGTTACGGTTCCTCTCTGGGCATCAGTTTCTCCCCTGTCAAATGAAGGCACAGGTGGTGCCCGGAGTCCGTAGCAGGCTGTGTTCTGCAGCTGCCCTGCTCCGTGATGCCCACTGAACAGGAGAACCAGGCCCCGGGTTGCATGTCCTGGGCCCTGGGGGTGAAACAGGGAGGCAAAAACCCCTGATTTAGAGAGCGGGTAGTGTGCCCCGCCGGCCTGACCTCAGCCACAGAGAGACGGGGACCCTGTGGCCGCTCCGGCTCCGAAAGGCGCCGGCATGACAGTCCCTGCACTGTCACTGCTGCTCTTCTCTAAAGCTGCTGTTTCCGCATCGCTGGGTTAGACTGAGGGTGTCTGCGGCCTCCAAGCTCTGGCTGTGTTTTATGGCTGGTCTCGAGGACGGGGAGAGGCGGCTGGGAGCCCGAGGCTGCGGGAACAATGGAATGCCATGTCCGTGGCCTGGTTAGCTCTCTGCAGCTCGCAGGAATGAATCACTCACTTATACAAGTGCCCACTTGTGCCAGCCATGTGCTTGGCACCGGGGCTCAGGGAGAACAGATCCAGGCCGCTGCTCTCAAGAGCGTATGTTCTAGAAGTGATGACTGAGAAACGTACCAATGAGCAGATGGCTTTCTGAGAGCAGAAGGGATGGCCTAGAAATCAGGGACCGTGAGTTGGGGGTATAGGAGGGACTCCGCTAGCAAAGTGGATGTGGTGTGGCCACATGTGTTTCAGTTGTGTTTAATTATTTAAAGAGATTGCGTACTTGAGACTCTGCCTCAGGGAACATTTTTTTAATTGATGAAAGCTTACACACACACACACACACACACACACACACACACACCACTCCACTCCACACCCCCCCCCCCAAGTTTCTTGATTTGGACCAACTGATTTTTTACAATGAAATAAAGACTGCTTTGGGTTTTTTAGTTTGTTGTGGGCATCTAGGTGTGCGGGGGGGCACACCCAGTGATGCTTCAGGGCTTCCTCCTGGCTCAGTGCTCAGGGATCACTCCTGGTGGGGCTCAGGGGACGGTATTTGGTGCCGAGGGTCGAGCCCGAGCTTTCTACATGCACTTCCCACACTCCAAACCCTCTAGCCAGCTCTTGGACCCCTGTCTTGTTTTTTAAAACACTACAGTTACATTTTTTTTCTAGCCCCAGCACAGGGCTTCACCGTTTTCTGAGGCCCCCGGGATGGGCCTTGGAGGACTTGGTCCTTCCGGCAACTCCGGCTGCAGGCTTCCTTCAGTGTCCATGTGAAACAGCCCCATGTGTCCTCCCGCCGACCCGCTGTGGGTGCCCGGCTTCCTGGGGCCAGGCAGGCACCCAGGGACACTGGCTCCTGACACTAAGGAATGGCCTGAGCTGGAGCCTGCCATGAGGAAGGACACTGGGCCTCCAGAACGACTGTCCTTTTGTCATTTGTCATCTCAGGCTGCGACTGGCTCCTCGAAGCAGATGTCGCTACTGCCATCTAGTGGCTCTCAGGAGGAGCGCGCCCCAGTCTCGCAAGAAGGAACCTTTCACCAGCCCCCCCCAGTGCTGACGCAGAGGTCCCCAAACTTCCCTGGCTCCTCGCCCCCTTTTCAGAAACAAAGTCACTCTGAGCCCTCCAGAAATCCTCCTTTTCACAAACAAGCACAAAGCACACCACCACCCGATCCCTGCCCCCCCACCATCACATCGGGAGGGCGACCGCACCTCCTCCACCTGCTCCTCCCTGGAGTGTTGAAAGCAAGTTTCTCTCTTTCCTCCAGACCGAAGATCCCACCATGGAGCGACCCTACACCTTCAAGGATTTTCTCCTCAGGCCAAGAAGGTGAGGTGCCGGGGGTATGTGGAGGGGGGGCAGTGGGGGGAACCGGCCAGGGGGCCACACAGGGCTGTCGGGTCTGTGGTGCTCCGGGCCATCTGCCTTCTCAGGCCCCTTGCTGGCCTCTGTTGCCTCCTTTGGAAAAGTCATGGCAGGGGCCAGAGCAGCCGCACAGCTGGTAGGGCAATGTTGCCGTGCATGCATGCAGCCAACCCGCGCTCGATCCCCACATCCCATAGGGTCCCCCGAGCACCGCCAGGAGTAATTCCTGAGCCACAGAGCCAGGAGTAGCCCCTGTGCATCGCCGGGTGTGGCCCCCCCCCAAAAAAAAATGAACAAATGCTAATAAGTCGTTGCAGATCTGAGCGATGGAGCCAGGTACCCCAGCTCTGAACCCGCCTTTCTCCCGTTGCAGTCACAAGTCTCGCGTGAAGGGGTTTCTGCGCTTGAAAATGGCGTACATGCCCAAAAACGGCGGCCAGGACGAGGAGAACGGCGAGCAGAGGGAGGACATGGAGGTGAGCACGAAGCAGCGGCCCGGCCCCAGCTCCACCCCGCAGGGCAGGCTTGGCACAGACACACCTGCACACACACACACACATGCACCACCGATGTACGCGCACATGCCTACATGCATACACACGCACCTGCCAGCCCCCCGCTGTGCCGTGCAGGGACACCAATCACGCATCCCCTGCCGGATGGCTCTCGGACCTGTCCCATCCCCCTGTTCCACCTGGGCAACCGTTGCGTCAGATCGGGCTGGTGAGGGGTAGGTGCCATCACCGTGCCATCCCTCGACCCTTTGCGTCCAAGTCCCCCTGCCCCCTCCAAGGCCAACACAAGGGGCAGCCCAACTGACTGGGTGTCCCGTCCGTGGGGTTTTTCTCAACCCCTCCCAGCGGGGGCTGGCCTGCACCGTGATCGGGGTGCGCCCACACACACGCCAGAGCGCAGAGGGGCAGGGACGAGGGACTATCCTGTCTGTGGGCTGCCCCCTGCCCCGCAGCCAACTCACACGCTCGCCTTTGACTCCCGCGCAGCATGGCTGGGAGGTTGTGGACTCCAATGACCCTGCGTCACAGCACCAGGAGGAGCTGCCGCCCCCGCCTCTGCCCCCGGGCTGGGAAGAAAAAGTGGACAACCTGGGGCGCACGTACTACGTCAACCACAACAACCGCAGCACGCAGTGGCACCGGCCCAGCCTGATGTGAGTCGTCGCCCAGCCCCGGGCCCGCCCTCTCTTTCTGCGCCCTGGGGTTGGCGGGTTTGTATGTGGTTGTCAGGGATGCAACATCCCCACACCCTGCACCTCTGGGTCCAAGGGTGAGCCCCCTCCCCCACGGTGTCATCATGTGATTGTAGGGTTCTCTGGGATTCTTCTGAAGCTGAAGTGCACGGGGGAGCCTACAGAGGTGCCAAGCAGACGCCCTTCTGTCCCACTCTGCCGTTACAGATGGGGACTTCCTCTGGCCTGGGACCTCTGAGGTCTGCTGAGCCTATAGCAGAGAGCGGGCACATCCCCGTGATTCCACACATGGACAGTGATGCCCACCCACCCCATCCAGTTTCCTGTCCAGGCTCCAATCCAAGCAAAAGCTGCCTGCAGGATAGGATGGTCAGGCGCGGTTCTCCTCCGGTCTCTGGTTTTCATGGTCTCCTCTGATCGGGACAGCCTCTGAAAACCTTTCCCTCCCCTTTTGGGGGAGTGGGTATCTATCTCCTCCCCTGGGTATCCTCAGAAACACAGGGGGAAGGGTTGCACATGAAGAATCAGTAATTACTGTTTATTCTAATCTCTTCCACTGCCTCGGGGTGCAGCCAACTGATTACTGTTTTGTTTCTTTGGCAATTTTTGGTTTGATGATAGCAAATACTCGTTAAACCTCCACTACTGTAAATTTAAATATAAATTGGAGCAGCTTGTTTTTAAATGGCAGTACTGAGGCACAGCCTGGAACTACCTACAACTCAAGTGTTAAAAGAAGACAAAGAAAAAGTCACCTTCTAAATCGTGAATTCCCTAGCAGCTAAGAGAGTGATCGATCAATTATATCAATTTTAGTATGCAGTTAGAGCAAGCCAGATCATTTACATCCTAACTAGAATCTGAAAGAAGTTTCTCATTGAAGGATTTTTTTGTTGGTTTGCTTTATTTTTTTGTTTTGTTTTGTTTTTGGGCCACACACAAGGTACTCAGGGCTTACTCCCGGCTCTGCACTCAAGGGTCATTCCTGGTGGGTTCAGAGCCCATATGGGATGCTGGGGATTGAACCCAGGTCGGCCAAGTATAAAGCAAGAACCCTACCCATTGTGCTTTCCCACTGGCCCCGTTCCAGTGATGGTTTTTAAACTGGGGGTATTTGCAGTGGGATGATGGGTGTGTTCGGGAACCCTGTTCTCTGAGAATCAGGCACACTCTCTGCATGGGAGTGGGGAAGGTGGCTGAGCATGTTGTGATTGTTTCTTAGACGAGGCAGTCCAGGTGGGTTCTCAGGCCCCGTCAGCCTTCGTCCCAGGGCACCGTGGACACCAGCCTTCGGATCAGTGAACGCTATTGGCCTGTGTCCCATAGAAACAGGAAAGAGAATTGTTTGTGTTGCGTTTTATTTTTTATTTTCTACTTCCCTTGTAGTGATCACTGTAGTTCTAAAACTGTTGCAAACTACTTGGTTTCTCTGTCTGTGGTGATAGTGGGACATCTTGGTACTATCCCCTAAGCAGAGCACCTTTCCTGCTTCTCACCTCACTGGAAGGAACCCCTGAGCTCCCGCATGTCACATGACCCTTCTGGAACTGTGACCGCTAGCTGCTCACAGAGGAAGACCTGCTAAAGGTCACTCCCCACAGAGTAACGTCCTCTTTCATGGAGAATCACCACAGAATAGCGCCCATTTTCACTGAGAATCACTCACAGAGTAATGTCCTCCTCCACGGAGACTCACCAAGTAAAGTCCCCCTCCAAAGGGAATCACTGCAAAGTAATATCCACCTACACTGAGAATCATGCAGAGTAACATCCTTTTTCATGGAGAATTTCCCCACAGAGTAATGTCCTTCTTCACTGAGAATTACTCAAAGAGTAATGTCCTTTGGAATTACCTGCATAATAATGTCCTCCATGGAGAATTACCACAAAGTAGTGTCCATCTTCACTGAGAATCACCCACAGAGTAATCCCCTCCTTCACTGAGAATCACCCACAGAATAATGTCCACCTTCACTGAGAATCATCCACAGAGCAATGTCTCCATAGAGAATCATCCACAGAATAATGTCCTCCTTCACTGAAAATCACCCGCAGAGTAAAGTCCTCCACAGAAATTCGCCTACAGAGTAATGTCCTCCACAGAGAATCACCCACAGAGTAATGTCCTTCGTCACTGAGAAGTAGCTTGCAAGTTGAGGTCTGTGCTGGGGCCATTAGTGGATGGGCACAGTCTCTCTGGCGGTGGGACTCTGTGGGAGTTCCAAGGAAACCTTTAATGGGTTTCTGTGTTTTCACACTGGAGGGATAGCACAGCGGTAGGGCGTTTGCCTTGCACGCTGCTGGCCCGGATGAGCCGGATTCAATTCCTCTGCCCCTCTCAGAGAGCCTGGCAAGATACCGAGAGTATCTCGCCTGCATGGCAAAGCTTGGCAAGCTCCCTGTGATGTATTCGATATGCCAAAAACAGTAACAACAAGTCTCACAATGGAGACGTTACTGGTGCCTGCTGGAGCGATTCAACAAACAATGGGAGGACAGTGCTACAGTGCTACACTGAGCCTCATTTGTTCCCCTTTGTTTTGTTTTGGGGCACCCTCAGTGCTCAGGGGCTACTCCTGACTTGGTGCTCGGGGACCCATTCCAGAGATGCTATGGAGGGAAACCTGCTGTCTTGGCAGTGATTTTATTGCATCCAGGTAACTGCTGAATAGTTACTGAGTCACTTGGAGGTCTGCAGATCATTGATCTAACACCCTGACTCTAACTGGCCCTGAACATCTGCACTGATTTTTTTTTTCCTATCTTGCTAAACTTTCCATGAGTGTCTAAGGACAAAGAAACTTGTAATACTAGGGACTGAAGAAAATGACCAGAAACACGTCTTAAATTTTTTTTTCTTGCCCCCAATTAAAGCCATTTTGTGTTGATTGGGCAGCGCAGAAACATCCTAAAATGTTTTCATCTTCCCCCCGAGTGCCCAGTTCAGCCCCCAGTCGGCATCAGCAGCCTGCTCATTCAATTCATAATTGAACACAAACAGCCTGTGTGGGTCTCATCTCCCCGTTAGCCCTGCAGCACCCTGGCTGGGATTTCAGACACCAAGGTGTATTACTGGTGGGAGTGGGCTCCGGCCCATGTTTGTTCCTAAGCAGTTGCCAGTTGCTGGTTAACTAAGGAGACTAAATACCTGCTTTTTAAAAATCAGCCCTTCTGAGATTGTAGTGATGGCATGGCAGGTCAGATGCTTGCATTACACGCAGCCGACCAGAGTTCCATCACCAGCATCCCCGAGACCTCCAGGAGTGATCCCTGAGTGCAGAGGCAGTAGGAAGACTTGAGCATTGCCAGAAACATAAAACCAGCCCTCCCACAGTTCCAGGCTCCTCCCTGAGTATCCACATGCAGGCACGCCACAGCACAGCCTCACTCTCCCCACTCCCACGCCTTATCTGAAGCGCTGTGAGGATCAAGCTTGTGTCAGGACTCAGAGCGCTCATGACTCTGTGTGCACCCAGGAAACCGTGGCCAGTGTCTTGTGACAGCTGCGTGTGCTGGTGAGACTTCAAGACGGAAAACGTTTCCACAGACGGACAGTCACTGTGAAGCGATATGGCTCTCATCCTTCCCAGCTTCTCTCTGTTCACACCTGGAGTTACTTTCAGAAAACCACGTGCTTAAGAATTGAATGGCCTGTGGAAGCAAGGGTAGACACTGCAACCCCCAACCAAACACACACACACACACACACACACACACAGCAGAAGATTGTATGATTCTGTGAGCATTTAAGCTTCATAGTGCAGAGCGCCCTCCACTGGGATTAGTGGGGATTACTATTATCAGGTGGTAAGGTAAGGTAAAGGCCCTCCCGTTGATCATCGATTTGCTCGAGCGGGCCCAGTAACGTCTCCATTGGAGACTTTG
>JAOXYA010057658.1:0-11981 GCA_028565675.1 Sorex palustris | reverse complement strand
GAAAGCACAAAAACTAAACCACAAATATACCTTGGTTTGGATTCTATCCTTGAAAAAAAATTATTTGGCTCCTATAAGTGTAAATATCTTCAACTGAATAATAAGGAATAATAAGACTGGGACAATAACTTGGCATCTAAGCTACAGTATCTTCAAGTGACTAGTAAATAATAATGAGGCTGAAGAGATAGCTCAGTGGGTTAGTGTACATGCTTTATGTGCCAGCGGTCTCTATTCAGCCCTCTGAGCACTGAACCAAGAGTAGCCCCAAAGCAGCAGTGCATGTTGCCCAAAAATCAGAAAAAGAGAATAAGCTCTTTCTGGTGAGGTTGTTTCAAGGGTTAGGAGTTTATTATATTTTTTTCAGAAATCTGACCAAACAAATTTGCACTGTAGAGATAAGAGGAAAGGCCACCCATTTATGTATGTATAAACTCTATTTGGCTATTGCCAAAAAAGATGGATTCCCCAAGTCCAGTTCACAAAGAGCTTTGATGTGCTAGGACAAGCAACATTGTTTCTAGAGAGAACAGTTTTCATTTAATATATAAGAAGCTTGCTAACATATACAATGATCAATATAGTCAGCGATTAATACAATTTAAATTCCATACTGACACTTATTAATTGTTTCTGTGACCCTGTTCCTGTTCAGGCAACCTGACCAGACTTGCTCTGTTCTTGTCATACCTTTGTGATTTATTGACCCATTCATCACTGCCCAGCTCCTAGAATGGGACCCTTAGAATTCCTGCCTCTAATTTTCCTACTTCAATACTGAGCACTTAACACAGTTTTTGGTATTTCTCTATGTATGTCCCTAATCATTTCAGAAAGGATTTGAAATTGCTTAGAGGGTTTCTCTATTTTTGTCACCAACTCATTTCCAAAGGGATTTAAACTGCTTTATTTACAGTGAAATAAATGAATTTAAAATAAAATAAAAATATTGAGAGCAAGCCTAGAGAGAAAGCGAGCAATGGGTTGAGCACATGCTTTGCATGTTGAAGGTCCAGGTTCAATCCCTAGCACCACATGGTCCCCTGAGTACCACCAGAAGCATCCCATGAGCACTGCTCGATATGGTCCAAACCTCTCACTTCCAATTTTTGGGATTGAAGGGGAAATAATCATTGTAAACAACAGAAAAAAACAAGGAGTAAGTTACAATATCACGCACAAAATAGCCATAACATGAAATGTTTATGCCGAGAGTAATAGTTGTTCTCTCTCTTGTCAACATCTCTGCCTGGGGAATTCCATTCATTCCTAAAACCCCCATCTGGGTACTAGTCATACTAGACAGTAAATATAAAATAAAACCTTAAAATGTAAAAACAGTGTGATTCAGTATGTGACTAGAACAGAATACAAGAATATCTAATCCAAGTAGATTTTAGTATGCAATAAGATTGTATATATCTATATTCATAAAATATATAATAAAGTTGCAAATCTACACATATATGTAGAAACTACAGCCCCGAGAAACTGAGCAACTTGCCAAGTTCACATAGCTAGTAAATTATCCAGTTGGAATTTGATGCATTTTGATTCCAGGGACCATTTTATTAACCATCACATTTAAAATTTACGAGGAAAAAAGTGTAAATCAGGGAGTATATAAAGGGCACAATCTGTTACTTTAGGTTTTGTTTCAAAAAGGACCATAAAAATTATTTATATTTGCTCATGTGTGCATTGAGAAATTCTGAAAGGACGTGCAATAGTAGTGGTTAATTTAAAAGAGCTTGGGGGTGAACAAAAGACTAATGGGTTGAGAAAAAATATATATATATGTTTTCATGCATGCATATTTGTATATATTTCAACTATAATATAACATGACCCAAAATTAAAATAAATTTTAAAAGAAACTTTACCCCTTAGAAGCATTTTCTGACTCCCCAAGCCCAGTGAACTCGCTCTATTTCTATGTTTCTATGTCATGTGTGCCTGAATTTTTTTCTGGTAGGTATGTTATCCTTCTCTCATTTTGGTACTATTTCTTTGCTCACATGTCCAGTCAGGTAGAGTTCTTCAGAGGCAGGAGTCTGTATATCTCAATTTTTTTCTTTTTTGGTCACATCTGGCGATGTACATGGATTATTCCTGGCTCTGCACTCAGAAATTACTCCTGGTGGTGCTCAGGGGACCAGATGAGATGCTGGGGATCAAACTCACGTCGGCCGCATGCAAGGCAAATGCACTACCCACTGTACTGCAGCTCCAGTCCCTGTATAGCTCAATATTATATATAACACATAAAGCAATCACTAACAAACTGAACATCTGTGTACAGGGAAGTAGAAAAAAATACATCATGTGAACAAAAGATAAGAAACATTTAACCACATAATGTCAATAAATTCAGAGAACACTTTTGACAAGATTCAACATCTATTATGTTTTTTTTTAAATCAACAAATGAGAATGGGAGGAATATACCTCAACAGAATAAGTGCCATAAAAAAAATCCATGCCTAACATCATACATAATGTTAAGGATGGCTAAGAACTGAAAGCTTTCCCTTTAAATATTTGGCCCAAGACAAGGATGTTCACTTTCCCCACCATTGCTCAACAATACTGAAATCCTAGCCATAGCAATCACAGTCAAGGTCCTCCCGTTGTTCATCGATTTGCTCGAGCGGGCCCAGTAATGTCTCCATCATGCGACTTGTTGTTACTGTGTTTTGGCATATCAAATACGTCACGGGTAGCTTGCCAGGCTCTGCCATGAGGGCGAGAAACTCTCGGTACCTTGCCGGGCTCTCCGAGAGGGGCAAAGGAATCGAACTCGGGTCAGCCATGTTGGCCGCTTGTAAGGCAAATGCCCTACCGCTGTGCTATCGCTCCAGCCCAGCCATAGCAATAATCAAGAAATATAAATAAAAGGTATACAAATTGGAAAAGAAGAATATAACTATCACTATTTGCAGATAACAGGATAACAAACATAGAAAATCCTGAACATGCCACCAAAAAGTCTTTTAGGAAACAATAAATGACCCAATAGAGCAATGGTGATGGGAGATTGTCATTGTGGTGGTGAATATGGGGTGGTATCACTCTATGTCAATAACATATAAACATTTAGACTCTTGTTAAGTAATATTAACTCAATTTAAAATTTTAAAGGTAAAAGAAAAAGGAATTTTAATAATATTTTAAAATGTTTAAACATTATTTTTTTAAGATATTTTGCTATTAAATTGTATTAAAATTGTCCCTCTCTCAAAAAAAATGGGGCAGCGAATTTTATGGTCTTCAAAGTGCAGAAAGAGAAATCAACCTGGGCTTTCTTGGAACAGAGTTTAAAAGGTAAAGAGGAAGGACAATTGGCAGTCCTTGCAAAAAAGGCACACCAACCCAATAAAAGCAAAGGGAGCAATGGAGTCATGTAAGCCAGAACTAACCAAGGGGAAATGAAGAAGCACTCTCAACAGAAGCTAGAGCTAAGACTAGACCTGGAAGGGAAGAAAATGGAACGTTGCAACTGAGACTCCAGGAGACTCCAAGCTGTAAGAGATTCTGTTGAAGACTCTGTCCTTCTGATGCCTGAAAATGAGGCAAAGGAGCACGTGAAAGATAAACACTGGAGTAGATTCTCCACTTGGAGGTGCCAACCACATAGTTGTAGTATTGCTCTTGGTTCATTTAAACTGAGGGCTGCAGATAGATCCACTGAGTGCTGCAAATAGATCTACTCTAAGTCTGGGTTGTATTTTTCCTAGCAGAATAAATCCCAGATTCCAGACAGGAATCTGGCTCAGCTCAAGGGGATCACACCCAACCACTGCAAATACAAGCTTCTGTGGATAATCACCCACTGTATTTTATTATTTGATTGTATTAGTTATTAAAACTGCACAGATTTGGGGCTGGAGTTATAACACAGTGGGTAGGGTGTTTGCCTTGCACGCGGTCGACCTGGGTTCGATTCCCAGCATCCTATATGGTCCCCTGAGCACCACCAGGAGTAATTCCTATGTGCAGTTCCAGGAATAACGCCTGTGCATCACCAGGTGTGACCCTCCCTGCCCTCCAAAAAAGACCAAAAACTACACAGATTCAATGATGTTCACTTTGGAGATAACACAATGGAATAAGCGTGAGGGCAACCATGTCTGAGAGTAACAAAATATTACTCTCTTTGTAATAAAATATTGCAAAAACATGGACTTAGACTGTTCAAATCGGTAGCCTTTTGAGAAAAGAATGTGCTTGGGGCCAGAGTGGGGGCAGAGTGATACCACAGCTGGTAGAGTAGGAAGCTTACCATGCATGAGGTCTACTTAAGGGCCTATCTGGGTTGGATCCCTAGCACCACAGAAGGTCCAGCCAGAAATGATCCCTGAATGCAGATCCCAAGTAAGCCCTAAGGATAGCCAGGTGTGGCCCAAACACAAGAAAAAAAAAATGTGCTTCATGTTAAGGATCCCTCCCCCTAACAGGGAAGTCAATTAAATTTTACAAAAGGTAAATCCTGGATAATCTAGAAAGTGTTTGCAGAAGGAAATTTTATTTCATTGCCTAGCCCGTAAGTGGCATTGTCAAATACTAGTAAAGTAATGAAATATATCATTAGGAAGGAACGAGGAACACCTTCCAACGTTATGGGGAAAATTCTGACATCTTAATTATATTCTGCCACCTAGTGACAAGGAAATTTAACATACTTACCAGGCTGTGAAGAGCTCCAAAGCTGCCCTCCACCACCTGCACACCAAAGTTACTGCCCGATGCTCTGGGACAAGTCCAGTCCTATAAGCGTTTGTTCCTGGTGACAGGCTTCTCTGCTTCCCTTCACTGAAGGAGACACTGCCAAATAACGGTCAAAAGCTAACGGAGCTGAGTACTCCCACAGCTACCAGATTTCCATTCTGTGCAAGTCTACATAGTCCCGAGCGCCTTTGCAAGGTCTCCGGCACACCCCCACGGTTTTATGGAGAAATAAGCAGCAGGATTGAAACAGCGCACTGCGGAATCACGTTTGTTCACAAATCTTTGTTGGTTTGTTGGTGTGGCTGTGGACAAACCAGGGATTCCTGCATTCAAAGCATGCACTCCAGCCCACTGGGCTATCTCTCCCGCCCTATTCACGAATCTTTTACGAGCACATCAAAATGGCATGCACGTTCCTATTATTTCCTAAATAGAAGGTGAATACTTAAAAGCACTACACCTGCTTCAGAGAGTGAGGAATTTCTTCTACCTTGTGCAGAAATGCCAGCCAGCAGGTACTGGCAAGAAGGCATACAAGTCCTCAGGTTCAATCCCCAGTGCCACATGGTTTCCTGAGCACCACCAAGAGCACCTCCCAAGCACCAAATCAAAAATAACCTCCTGAGAACTGCTGGATGTGGCCCTAAGACAAACCAAAATATCAGCTCCCAAGACTACATCAGGGAATCACATGACTTCTCAATAGGATGAATCAGTCCCAAGAAAAGTGAATGGCTGAACCTGTTATATGGATTTGGATTCTGTTTTATTGTGAGCACTATTTTATTTTACTTATTTAAATCAATTTAATCTGGAGAAATGTCTGCCAATGGTAATGGCATTAGTATTGAAATATGTTGCACCAAAAGCACTGACGGTGAGGTGAGTGGTTAATTACTCAGAACCAATTACTGAGACTACTTTCGAGTCATAACATTAAAACCATATTAGCACCCAGGAGGACATTTGCCTTCCTGTTCTAAGAGGCAAGCATCTATTTTTATCTCTACTTTCAGATTATTAGAATGTAAGACTATTTCTATCCATCTCGATTCCTGAGATGTATAAAAATGTAGATTGTATAGGACCTCTGATAACATAGTGTCTCCATTATGTGTGTACTTGTAAGTCATGGGTCAATGGAAGGTCAATAACAGCTACAGTTATTATACTTGCTAGGTCCTGAGCAAGACCATGCTATTCAATTCTCAATAATGTTATCACTTTGGGGATTTCCTTTTGCCTTCCTAGCTATAGGCTTCCTGGTTGTCTGAGTAATTAAATAAACTGAACGTACTCTAGCTCACAGAATCACATGAATTTTATCATCTGATATGATTTGACTGGCAATTTAATCAAACATATCTTCAAGTTACACACACACATACGCACATGTATTGAATCATCTATAAATTCAGATGCTACCTTCAGATAACAGGTCTCAATCCCTTGACCCTGAAAGAGCCTCCAATACGGCAGCTTTGGGAAAGATGAGTAAGGAGAGGCTGCTAAAATCTCAGGGCTGGAACAAATGGAGACTTTACTGGCACCTGCTCGAATAAATTGATGAACAATGGGATACAGTGATACAGTGATGCCTTCAGATCAGATAAGGGTCTCATCTGATCATTTCACCTTCTTATGTAATCTTACATCATATGACATATTGTTAACACCTGCTCACAGACATCACAAAAATATTCAATTGGGTTTAGGAACTATTAACATCTTGATATTAAGATATTGTAGATGGGATAGTAGAATGTAGATGGAGCGATAGTGCAATGTGTAGGACACTTACCTTGCACAGAGCTGACCTGAGTTTAATATCCAACACCCTGTATACCCTCCAAGCCCAATCAGGAGTAATCTCTGAGCACATAGCCAAGAGTAAGCTCTGAGGAACACCTGATGTGATACCCTCCCAAAAGGGAGGAAAAAAGAGATATTGTATAACTATCCATGTCTTCTCTTCTATAGCAAACATCAATAAATAGCTACTAAAGGGGGCAGTGCAATTTCCCAAAAGGGTAGATCTTAAGTTGTCTTGGACCCAGAGTTTGATCCATAGCACCACATGCCCCTGCCACCCCTCTCAGCACTGCCAGGTGTGGCCCTGTTCATCCTCAGCTCCGCGAGGCTAGACTTAACACCAAATCATCAGTCCTACAATGCCAGTCATAGTAACACTGGGAAAACCTCATTAAAAATTAATTATATGCATTTAAATATATGTATATATGTGAAAATGGTGCAAACAAAAGAATCCACACTTTAATTAGTAAGGCTTCAAAAAACTTGAAGATTCTAACCCAACCCGGGTTCAATTCCCAGCATCCCATATGGTCCCCTGAGCACAGCCAGGTGTAATTCCCAAGTGCAGAGCCAGGAGTAACCCTTGTGCATAGCAGGGTGTGACCCAAAAAGGAAAAAAAATACACTACCTAGCCACTCCCAAATGCTGAATTATAACTACAACTGACTGAGCATCTCAGGGAATAGTCCCCAGCCCCCTGCACACTACTTGGAGCATCCCACCACCACAGGAAAAAATAATATCCTGGAAACCCAAATAAACGTATTATTTATAAACAAGGCTGTTCCAATTATTGAAATAAATTAGAGTTGCCACTGAAGTGGAAAAATTAGAGACAGAAGTGGGAAAACTAGATGCAGGAACTCTGTGAGATCCATTCTAGGAGCTGGGCAATGATGAATGCATTATAAATCACAAAAGTACAAGGATAAAACAAGGGAGCGCATTTGATGTGGTTGCATGAGCAAGAATGGGGTCACAGAAACAATTAGCAAATATACATATAGAACTTAAAACAAGCTGTTGATTTTATATGTTATTAACCATTGTTGGCTGGAGCGATAGCACAGCAGGTAGGGCGTTTGCCTTGCACACAGCCAACATGGCCGATCCTAGTTCAATTCCTCCGCCCCTCTCAGAGCTCAACTACCTAGAGTATCTTGCCCGTATGGCAAAGCTTGGCAAGCTACCCGTGATGTATTCAATGTGCCAAACACAGTAACAAGAAGTCTCATGATGGGGACGTTACTGGGCCCACTGAGCAAAATAGATGAACAACGGGAGGACAGTGATACAGTGATACAGTAACCATTGTATATATTAGATGAAAAACTCCCCTAGAAGCAATGTAGCCTAGAACTAGCCTATAAAAGCTCTTTGTGGAAACGGTTCAAGGTGTTGTCCTTTGATGATGGCCTGGTCAAGTCGACATGCAGAAATAAAATTGCTGGCCCTCCCTCTTACATCTCCAAGTGCCAATCTATTTCTCGGTCAGATTTATGTAACAATACCATAAATCAAATGAAATTTTGAAGGCTATAAGGTTTTTATTTATAAACTCAAGTAATTTCTGTTTTGAGTATAACTAAATTGATCCATACTTGAGCTAATAATACAGTAAGTAAAGTAAGTAAGTAAAGGCCCTCCCGTTGATCATCGATTTGCTGTAGCGGGCCCAGTAACGTCTCCATTGGAGACTTTGTTGTTACTGTGTCTGGCGTATCGAATATGTCACGGAGAGCTTGCCAGGCTCTGCTGTGCGGGCGAGATACTCTCGGTAGCTTGCCAGGCTCTCCGAGAGGAGCAGAGGAATCAAACTCGGGTCAGCCATGTTGGCTGCGTGCAAGGCAAACGCCCTACCGCTGTGCTATCGCGCCAGAGTCTTAAAAAATAAAATGTAAATGCTATTTATCAGAACTTCCTTCGAAAAATAACATAGGGACTAACAAATCTGAGGTGTTTGGAGGAATGGTTGTTCTAAACATTAGTTGGAGTCTTAACTTTCCTGTACCCACAATTATGTTCATTGTAGATCCTTTTTTGGATGGAATCACACCATGTATTGCTCAGAATTTACTCTCAGCTCTATGCTCAGGGATCACTTCTGGTAGTGCTCAGGGATCATATGTCCTATCAGGGATTGAACAGGGGTCAGCCACATGCAAGGCAAATGCTTTGCATTACTCCGTGGCCCTCATTCTAGATATATAAGTCCAAATATATAGTTCCAAAAATTTGTAAAATTTCTATTTTAATAGCTTTGTTCATCAGGATAGGATAGGTTTTTATACTGATAACCAATAAACCCTAACTTTCCATAACATAAACATTTCTTACCCATATAACACGGCAAAGCCTGACAAGCTCCCCGTGACGTATTCAATATGCCAAACACAGTAACAATTGTTACAATGGAGATGTTACTGGGCCCGCTAGAGCAAATCGATGAACAGTGGGAGGACAGTGACAGTGACAGTGACCCATATGACAAGTGGTTATGGGCAGGGGAATCTCGGCCTGTTGTAATCCCTCAAATAAAGTAAATTTCATCCTAATGTGTTCATATTTACACAACTTGAATATTTATTCTGGAAATCTTGAATATTTATTCTGGAAATGGCACATAGTCCAAGAGGTAGTACAGCAGGTAAGGCACTTGCCTTTGCACATGCCTGACCTGGGCTCATCCCTGGCACAACATTGCTCTCTAGAGTCCTATTCGGAGTGATTCCTGAGTGCAGAGCTAGGAGCAGTCCCTGAACACTGCTCAACTATGACCCCAAAACAAAACAAAACAGACAAAAAAAAAACCATTTAAGTAACATATAACACCAGCCTGCATTCCATTTGTCAGAACAATTATATATCTACCTCCATTGTCGAGGAGAAAGATGACTCAAAAGAGAACTTGAATTGTGGTAAATGTACCTAACAATTACACAGTGATAAAATGCATTTTTATGATATAAATGCAATGACTTTGAAGTTGCCACCCACAACTAAATAGGATTATTCTGCTAAATAGGATTCTTTGTTTGTATAAGGCAGAGATAGAGATGTCAGATCCTATCAATCCTCGTAAGCCTTACCAGAACAATTCAAGTGTGCTGCCAACAAAGATAAATTTTGAACCCCAATGAAATGGTCTAGGGAATTCAGCAATGAAGGGGAATGTCGTTGCTCAGGATTCTTTAGGCTTCATGAGATAGAAATCAACTCAAACTGCACGGGTGAAAATGCTATAACCAAATTCATAAAGAGCTCTGGCATACTGGGGCTCCAAGTAAAACTAGGTTTAAAGATTTAAATACTGCTAGTTCTTCCTCTCCCTGCTTTTCATTTCTTCCACTCTGCTTTTTCAGCATCTCTTTCCCAAGTTTCAGATATTATCCAGCTGTGAAAGATTGGGGAAATGGGCCCCAGGGAGTACTAAGCTTACAAAAGACAGGAATGAAGGGCTCTTCCTCACTGCTTTTGCCTAGAAAGATCTTTGGAAAACCATTGAAACTTGGATTTTAACCAATTTGTGCATTTAAACTATGGTTCTTGCTGTTGTTTGGAGACTAGGTTGGGCTGAAGTAAAAATGAAAACACTACTCGATGGTCTTGATGAGTTTCTTAAATAACTTCTCTTTTCCTTTGCTTTCTGCAACAAATACATGAAGGATCTCTATTTCCAGCTAAATCTTTGAAGTTCATTTCCATTGTGACCACAGATTGTCTTTTGGGTGTTTCATGAGCCACAAACACTGACAGCCATAATCCAGACTATTACCATTTTGATTCTGAGGCAGGAACTCAAGTGGAAACTTTTTGCAAATTGATGCTAGGGTATTTTTCTTTTCCATACTTAAATCCAAACCTTATAGCTCAAATGTACTACTCTCCTGAGTCTACTGTTACTACTCTGCTCAAAAATGCGCATAGCTAGGAACCAGTGAGATGGCTTAAAGCACTGGAAGCACATGTTTTGCTTACACAAACCCTGTTTTGCTTACAGAAACCCTGGGTTTGTTCCAAGGCAAGGCATAATCCCCCTCCCCCCAGTATCTCCAGGAGTGATCCTGGAGCACCAAGATGGAGTTGCCCACTCTCCACCAGCACCAGGAGTGAGTGACAAAAATAAATTAATTAATAACAAATAAAAATATTAAGCAAATAAAAATAAATAATTATTAGTAAAAGAATACACAATTAAAAATTAAATTTTATGGAAAACATTTTAAATTATTAATACAGGGGCAATAGTTCAATGGATTGGTTCTTAATCCACAATGACTAGACATGTAGACAAACCAAAAATATATGACTTATATGTGAGTAAATAAAGTAAACACAAACCAACTTCCAGTAAACCCAAACTTAGAAGAACAAGTAATCAAAAAAAATCTCAAATATTTTTAAAGAGTTAGAGGAAAAAAACTGAGATACTAAACCATGCAAATTATAATTTAACAAATAAGTCATTTCAACAGATAAACTGAAACTATAAAAATATCCAAATATAAAGATTAAAGATGCAAAGTATACACAGATGCTGAAACATCACTAAATGGACTCAACAGTAAACTCGAGAAGGCGGAATTAGTGACCTTAAAAATTAATAAAAATTATTTACTTAAATTAACAGAGTGAGGTGTGAAGGAGTGATAAAAAAATGGGCAGAGTCTCTAAAAACTATGGGATGATGTAAACTATAATTGCAGTTTCAGAAAGTGAAGAAAAAGAGAAAGAGTCCTGTGGTTAGGACCACTTTATCTGTCAATTTGGGTAGACTGTAGTACTGAGTTATTTAATCAAACTCTAGATGTTGCTGTGAAGGTCTTAGTTCAATATAATTAACATCTATAATCAGCTGACTTTATGTAAAGAGGATTATCCTGCATAATCGGGGTGAGTCTTATCCAATCAGTTGTAAGACTTTAAAAACAAAGATGAAATTCCCAGATGAAAAAAGTTTCCCTTTGTGAACTATAATATAGGTTTCAGCATCAGAATTTCTTATCTGACCTTCCTGAGTGCCTGTCTTGCATATTTCAGACTTCTCTAGCTTTGCATGATCTTTTTACATACATGAAAGAAATAACTTAGATATGTGGTGACTTGGGCAAAGGGAACACACATCATAAAGGGGAAATATTCCCTTTTATTCTCTCTCCCTACAATTAGTTAGTAGGACATTAAGAATGCATGCTTTCTCTACTTTTTATCAGTCTTTGGATGGACTGAGTCAGGGAAAATCAGTGTCCATCTTTCTGTATCCAGCAGGCTAAGTTCTGAGGAAAAGCAGTACAAAATAGTGGCCCTTAATATCTTTTTTTTATTAGTGAAACACCATGAGGTACAGTTGTAAACTTACGAATTTTTGTGCTTGGGTTTCAGTTATACAATGATCAAGTACCCATCCCTCCACCAGTGCCCATTTTCCACCACCACG
>JAOXYA010057650.1:0-11981 GCA_028565675.1 Sorex palustris | reverse complement strand
TGATCTGCTTTTTAAGGGGCTCCTTTTTTAAGTCACAAAATCATGTATATGTAAAATAAATTATCCCTTGGCATTGGGTAAATTGGTCAATCTAAAACATTTGAGCGTAAAGTTTTTGTAATATTTAAAAAAAATTAGAGGGGCTAGAGAGTACAGGGCTTATGGCTATTGCCTAGCATGTTGCTAATGTGATTCATACTCAGCACAATATATATTGTCCCCTGAGGACCTCCAGGAATAATTCTTGAGCAGAAAGCCAGGAGTAATCCCCAATCGGATATTTCTTCCATTCTCCCAAAACCCACCAGTTTTGTAGTGGAAATATTACACCAAGGTCTTGAGTAGAATCTAGGGAGGAGGCAGAGAAAGGATTGTTTTTTTTTTATTTTATTTTTGTGTAGGGTCACACACAGCAATGCTCAGGGCTTGGCTCCTGAATCAGTATTCAGGAATCATTCTTCACAGACTCAGGGGACCACATAGGGTTTTTGAAATCAAACCCAGGTCAGCCATGTGCAAAGCAAGTGCCCTACCTACTATACTATCGCTGTTGCCAAGAGGTTTGCTTTTAAAAGAATCAAGGTCAAAGAACTAACTGCCCTCCAGGTGTTGGGTGGGTCATCATTTTAAATCACCCTAAGGGCTAGTTTTGAAATAGAGTTGAAAACCATAACTTGGTGCCAGAGGCTTTGATAAGTTGAGGAAAGTGACCAAAAGGTCACAAGTAACAGAACTGATCATAGTTACCATGATTCTTTAGATATTATGTAATTTCTCTGTGAGGAATTCCATTATTTAAAGGTCAGTGTTGATAGCTGTTACAACTGAAGATGATTATAGTATTTATTAACATTGTACAGCCCTGTAATTTTTTTATTTTCATATTTCTTAAACATCATAAAGTAAAAGAAAATTTTTATAGGAAAAAAGTGACAGAGGTAAGGCACAGTGGCACGTCTCAAAATCTCTTTCAGGTGGGTAAATTTTAAATGAAGATCATAGGATGTGTTATGTAGGGGCTGGGGATCACCAACGGCTGCCCTTGTTGAGTTAGATGTGGTGTCATCATGCCTATATTTAAGGAAGAATTGTTTTGAAGTGGTGGAATCTAAGAGAATGAAGAAACCCAGAAAAGCAGAGTATGGGTTAACTACTGTAGTATCCAGGGTGAAGAGAATCAGACCTCCAGTGATTTTAAGGAAGAAATAAAAGAGGTTGTATGGAGTATTTCAGTGAATAATATCTTTAGGACTCAGTTACTAGCACTGGAAAAAGTGATGTTTGTTTGGGGGTCCATACCTGGAAGTGCTTAGGGCTTACTCCTGGATCTGTATTCCTTCCGGCTAGACTCCCTAGGCAAGCAGTGTCCTGCTGTGCTATCTCTTGATTCCCCATCCACAGAAAAGGCTTTCTGTGAACTTGTGATTGCAGTTGGTCATCCTTCACTTTTTTCTTTTTCTTTGTACTCCATGTTTTCTCTTACCGTTTTTGGCATATTGAATACTCCACGAGGAGCTTTCCAGGCTCTGCCATACAGGCAGGATACTTTTGGTAGCTTGCCGGGTTCTTCGAGAGTGATGGAGGAATCAAACCCAGGTCAGCCCTATGCAAGGCAAACACCCTACTTGCTGTGCTATCACTCCAGCCTTCTCTTTATTTGCTGTAACCTTTTTCAATAATTCCTTGCTTTTCACAGCTTACTTCTAAGGACATTGTCCATTCAGGTTCTCACTAAGAAGCTATTATCCTCTTCCCCAAATATTCTGCTCTTTCCTGGAAAATATCCTTTTTTGCTTGATTCACTTCCTATGTTACTAAATCCCTAAGGCATTCCTTATTCTATTGTCCTTGTCTCGTTTATGGCTAGCTATACATTAATCTCCTGTCTCAGTAATAATTCGTTTAACAAAATAGCTAATAATTTATTCAGTTTTTCAAATTTATTTTTTTTAACTTTGAGGCATGCATTTAAGGAAAATGAATGGCATGTAACAATTAAAAATAAATCTACAGTTCCTAATAGCATAATGGAGAAAAACATTTCTAGAACATATACATATTTTTCATATGTTACTGGCTTCTTTTCTCTCATCAGAGTAATCAGGCAGAACTTGCTTGCTTTTCTAATGCATTTTTTAACAAGAAATTTAATCAGAAAAACAGCTTTTAGTCATGAAAATATATACAAACACATCTTTGTTGCTCCTTTATGTCATACATTTTCTTTTAAAACTACAGAAATTTGAACCATTAAGATAAACTTTTGGAATATGTATCTAGCCATACATCATTTAAGTGTAAAAATTGTTCTGTCTCAGGCATGTCAATGGTTTGGTTTCTTTTTTGGTGGCTTGAGAGAATGCTCAGAAGTAGTGTTCAGAGGATTTGGGGCACTATAAGCCAAGTGGCCAGGATGGTTTAGTACTAGGGTCTTGACTACTCGGTGTTGCTTAGACCCATTGGTGCCAAGAGCCACCATGGCCACCCATAATGCTCAGGGTTGTTGTATGGGTGCCAGCAACAAACTAGGATCTTGAGCTCTGACCTCTGAACTATCTTCCCATTCCATGTTTATGACTAAAGAAGCAGGTAAAGAGAAAGAAGCGGTTATTTAGGACGTCGAGAATGACATGTATTTAATGGATGCTTCTGTAAAAGGAGTTACCAGAGGTCAGGCAAGAAGGAGGTGACATGGAAGAATGCAGTGATGAAATACCCAGGAGGGAAATCTTCACATCCAAAGACAGAAAGGATATTCATAGTTGTCAGTGGCTGGGACATTTGGGAGTGACTTTTAATGTACACAGTTTCTTTGGGAGATGATTAAAATGTTCTCGAGTCAGTAGTGATGGTTGCATAAATTTATAGCTATAATTTTTAAAACCACTAAATTATATACTTTAATAAAAATAAGTAGGGATGAAAGAAAGAAACTCCAAAAGGGAAAGGATATTCAAACACACGAAACCAGACAAGCATATCTAATACCAGAGAAGAGGACTACTGATTAAAGGGTCTTCGAATATGGTGATTAGGAAGTCAGAACTGAGCTAAAAGAGGAGTCTCCACAAAGTAGTCATATTCATCTCTTCTTTCTGCTCCATAAACATATAACTTAAGATTGTTCCTTTCCATATTTTTATCTTTTTGGCAGAATGTGTGATGATTCTGCAAGTTCTGGCATATGGTTTATGTAAACTAAAGTGACATTCTTGATGAGTTTTACAAATTCTGAGTATGTATACTTATGCCTACAGGAACTAAGTCTGAGTATATCATTTTTCTGCTCTTCTAAAGCCAAATACACATTTTGTAATCAGTTAGTTCATGTTGTTCTAACCTCAAATATCATTTTTGGGGGCCCTAAATGATGTAGGCATGACCTTTGAATTCCTATAGTGAGTTTCAACAGTGTGATTATTTGGCAAGTTGCTAGCCCTGCCTATGTCAGCACCCTGATGGAATACTGCTGGCCTTGTGACCCTGGGTCAACCATATGTTTTTTCTGAGCCATATTTGCTTAATTTGAAAATCAGGGGTCATAAATCTTAATCTTAGCATCCCTTGTAAGTAAATTTTGTGAAAATGCTGTGAAAACCATTAAATAAATAGGCATGTATATTTTGATCCTCATTGTTGTAGAATAAAAATAAAATACTCCATTGTTGTTTCAATATTTATTGTTGTCTTGTATAAGACATGTGTGTAAGATCAGTTTTAAAATATACCTTATTAAGGTGTGCCTTGCCCAGTACAACTGATTGAATTTAACATTGCTTAAATGAGGTAAATGGTTTATGCTATGGTTGAACGTTTTGCTGTGTTATTGCCATTAATTGGTCTCTACTGCCTTTCTCTTAGGTTTCCCGAATGAGCCTGCTGCTGTCATTGCTCTCGGCACCATTAAAGAATGGCTGGCCAAGAATCACCAGGAGGTAGGGAGAACAACATAGCCATTGAACTTTAAAGATGGTGCAATTTGTTACTCATTTCAAAGAGCAGATAAATCTGTTCCCTAGACATCAAATAGGCATTGCCATTAAGTCACAACTATCTAATCACTCTTCACTTTGGTTTCATGGGTAATTATATAATTTTCTTGTAATCAGTTGAATTAAGGGAGTATATTAATCGGTTCTGGTGGTAAAGATATACACAGGTATATAACTAATTTAGCCTTGATTAACATCTATGTAATTTTGACAATATGTTGTGTATGTTAAATTTGAAACTGGATGTATTTCATTAATATCCAGGTATTGCCCTATGCTATTTTCTTAAAGAGGTAAATTACATTTGTTGTCAGGGAATTTATGGTATACAGTATTGTTTTTGTAATCCAAACTCTTGTAACTAATAATATTCTTAAAGTATGGGCTTAGAGTAAACTCAGATAATTAATAGAAGAATCATAATTTCCAAATTCTTAAAAACAAATCTGAAAGCTACCACTGCCATATTATTCTTTGTACTTTCTATTTTCTTGGCTAATAAAATATTTTGGATATGGTTAAGGTTGAAAAGGAAAATATCTCAAGTAAAAAAAGCAAAACAATAACAAGAGACATTACAGAGACTTAGATTTCAGTCTGGCAGTTTACATATTATAAGAGCAAACTGGTTTCATACCATGCACAGTTTTACTTATATTTTCTCTAATTTTGTTTTTAACTTAGATATTTCTGTATTAGGATAAAGTCATGAATTATATTATGGGCTATAAATTTAGCTTTCTCCTTGTGTAGGTGTTGTATTATTTGAAAATGTTTAAGTATGTATGTAAACAAGGTATAGGAATTTTCCCAGATTTTGGTGTGTGTGTGTGTGTGTGTGTGTGTGTGTGTGTATGTGTGTGTGAGAGAGAGAGACAGAGAGAGAGAAAGAGAGAGAGAGAGACAGAGAGAGAGATGCTGGAGATTGAAATCATAACCTCACACATGCAAAGCAAGCATTCTACTTCTGAGCTCTACTGTGTTCAGCTCTTGATATTTGAACATGTTTAAAGAAACTGTAGTGTCATTTTCTGCTAATTATTGCAAGTTTAACATTTCTGAAGCAGGTATGGATGTCATTAAAGTCCAGATATGAGGTTCAGGAGGATACTCATTGATTTTGGTACTTCCTTTTCTGTTTCTACTTACTTTTAAAGAAATACATACAACAACTTCAATTTATAAGATATTAATAGTAACTGCTAAAAAAAGTAGAATTAACAATGCAAATATTCAATTTACAAACATGCTTTTTGCATATATTACATTATCATTATGATATTCTATTCAAGTGCCCTGGATTGGTGTTGCTAATAATTATAACATCCAGAATTAACAGGGATATGCTCCACACTGAATAGTTAAAGAATCATCTCTCCTGTTGACTTTCCAGATTCTCTCAGCCATTCCTCCCTGGAATGATCCTGGTGCAAGGGGAAGAAGCTTAGTCCATTGGAGACTAATGTCTTTAATACACCTCTGAGTCATAATAAATTCTCTTCACTGGGAGTAGATGAACTTCCAAAATAGTGTCATGGGTAGAAGTTGGTAATTGATTTACTATGTTCATACAGATTCATCATTCCCATTAAATTAATAATCCATAGATTTCTCTACTGATAAAAGTGCATATGTGTTATCCTGTTATGTGATGGAAGTGCATAAGATTTTACAAATTGTCAAGGAGGTGATGAAAAGTGAATGTGGTGGTTTTATTTATATTTCAGTGATGAATTCTAACCGGTGATTGTCTATAATGCAGTAGTTTTCTGGGTTATCTGCTTTCAAACACTTTCCTTTTTCTGCCACCTGCTTCAACCTATCGGGTTATCATGCTGTGACTCACCATTCATGTGATTTTTTTCTTGTGTCCTTCCTTGGAATATCCTGAGGACAATATCAGTCCTGGTTGAGATGTGCAGTTTTCATAAACTATTCAGAAAATTATGTTCTATGAACAATTTTTAGTTTAATGTTTTCCATATAATGTGCTCTGACTTTATACTTGCCTCTTTGTGTCTGTTCTTTTACCCTCTATTTTGCTCTTAAAGAATTCTTTATAAAAAATTAGTGAAATTGAACTGAGAAAAACGCTTACTTGTTGTCATTGAAGCTTCAAATATATCTAGAATGATTCCCTTTATTTTTTATTTTATTATTTTTTATGATTTTATATGTTTTATTTTCACAAAGTAGCTCACAATAGTTCATTACAGATAGTATTCAAACATCCACCCAACTAGTGAACATCTTCCCGTGACAATAAGAGGGAAGAATGTGAAGGTTGTTGATTTCTACCTTTAAAAAGACTTTAGTTCAATGTGCATTGGCATACTTAAGTAAGTTTAAAAAAACTATATGAATTTGTCACCCGAAAGTATTTTGGGTTTATATTTACTATTTCAAAAGCAAATAGGGTAGGAGAGAATTAGGACTTGAGTTGCTTGCCTTGCCCGAGCCTGGTATTTCTGGCACAACATAATCCCCTGGGTGAGTGATCTCTGAGCACAGAGCCAGGGATAAGCCATGTTCAGGGGTAAAAGAAAAAATAGTAAATATCAAAAATTAAAAGTCTATGCAAAAACTTGCTTTTTGTTCATTATCCCTTAATCGCAGTATTATTTTCAAATTCCAATTGTTAGAGCTATTTATCTGCAAATATACTCTCATTTGTTGATTGTTTATCTAGTCCTGCTAAGCACTGGAAAGTTTTCTAGATATGGGTGACAGAACACTGGAAAACAAAATTCTTTTCTTATGGTGTTCAGTCCAGAAAAATAGAAACACAAATTAACCGAGGAAATAAGTTAGTTCAAAGTAGATTTTATTAATTAGGTGTGTGTGTATGCGTGTGTGTGTGTGTGTGTGTGTGTGTGTGTGTGTGTGTGTGTGGCATGGGGATGAAAGGGGCAGAGAGGTAGAACAGAGGCTAAGGCACTTGTTGCCTGTCTTACATGCAGCCCACCTCGGTATGATCCCCAGCACCCTATAAGGTCCCTAGCTACCACCCGAAGTGGTTTCTGAGCACAAAGTCAGGAGAAATCCATAAGCACTACTAAGTGTGGTCCAGCCCTTCTGCTTCCTCCCTCCCCACAAAAAAAAAAAAAGAGGAAAAAGCAGCATAGTTGGATAGTGAGTTATTTGGTGGTGTGGTTTTTTACAAAGAACACTCTGAGGAAATTTCTGGGAGAGGAAACTTTGTATGATGGGAGAGAATAGTTCAAATCACACAGAGCACACAGAGGTCTCTGGATATTCCTACAGAGCAAACAGCGAAAGAAAAAACCAGGGGGAAAGCAAGGTTACTGTTTTTCAAGTAACATTACGGACACAGTATGCTTGGAACAAAGAGATCAGAGAAAGACAGAAAACAAATCTGAACAAATCAGCAGGGGTATCATAAACTGATATTGGTGTGGTTTCTGAGAGTTTGGAATGAATAGTTGCAAGAAAAGATTTGCCATTATAAAAACTACAACTTTGCATGTTGTGTGGAAAATGGACTTGAGATGTCAGAGAAGAAAAGGAAGGACTGGGGCTTGAGTGATAGTACAGCGGGTAGGGCATTTGCCTTGCACGTGACCAACCCGGGTTTGATTCCCAGCATCCCATATGGTCCCCTGATCACCGCTAGGAGTAATTCCTGAGTGCATGAGCCAGGAGTAACCCCTGAGCATCGCCGGGTGTGACCCAAATAGAAAAAAAGAAAAAGGAAGGATTTATCAATAAGCTCTTACCCTATATAGAGGCTAATGATTAATCTTCGGGGAAAAGAGATAATAGGATTAAGTTTGAAATATATACCAAATCTGTTTCATTTTTGGAGTATAAACTAAAACAAAGGTTTGACAATAAAGTCAGTAAGATTTGGGAATTATTATCAATTAGGATAGACTAGTTTACGCTGTATGTACAATAACTGACAAAACCTTAGTGTAAAAAAGCTGAGACTTAAATTTTGCTCACAGTTTTTATTTCTTGAGGCAATGGAAGAATGTGGATTAGAGAGAAAGACAAGCTGACCAATTCTGTATAACATGAATATCAACTGTCACATGACTGGAAAAGATAGAAAATCCAGTTATAGCTCTGAAATGCTTTTTCAAGGGAATTTTGCACAAAACACCCCTCATATTTCTTTGTCCAGATAAATATACTCAGGAGACTAGGAACTGGTGATCCTTTTACATATCTAAAGTAGACGCAACCGCAAATATATAATATCATAGCAGTAATCAGATGTGGTCTCTGAGGAAAATAGATAAACAGAATAGAATAGCGATTTGGTTTTGACCTGTTCCCCTGAGTAAATTTTGGTGCCCTGATGAGAAGTTGGTAGATAAAAATGCTTGTGAGAATAGCCTAAAGGAAACCAGAAGTTTCAGTCATTAATACTGGGGTAATTATAGTTCTATAGTACATATACAGTCATATAATGATAATTTTCAGTATAGTGGACTACTTGAACCGGAAGTTTAGGAAAACAGTTTGAAAGTTTAGGAAAAAAGTTTGAAAGAAACTTTTTTTATAAGCTATAATAAACTTGATTGCATATCATGTTGAACTCAATTTTTGGTGATAATTCAAATTTGGCTTGCAAATCTTAGTCTCAAAGATAGTTAATCTGAAGGAAAGTGCAATACATATGATAAACAAAACAAAATGAAAACAAAAACTACCAGATCCTGATATTCAAAGACTGGAGCTAGAGAGCAGGGTCTTATGAATAATTGCAAACCAATATGAGAAGAAAATAGTTTATTTTACTTTAATTTCAAAATATCTTTCTCTGACTTGCTCTTATTTCTGATGCATTGTTATTCTTTTTAGCATGATGTCTACTCTGCTTTTTTATTTGTTTAACAGAAACCTATCATGATTGTGTCAGCTTATTTATTTGTCAGTCAGTACTGCTTGAGGTAACTTTCTGGCATCTCAATAGATCAGGACCCTTGAACTTTTGTTTTAAAAAATGCATATAATGTGTAAGGCAAGCATTTTATCCTCTATACTATCTCCCCAGCCTCTATATGTAACACAATGCTCACATCAGTGGTAATATTTTTCACAGTCAGAGAACTACATAACACTACAGTGAATATCTTCATAATTTTAGTTTTATATTGCATACTCAGACTCAAATCACAGTCAATAAAAGAGTGAAATGTGAAGACTTTACATTTTACTATTTTAACTGTCTGATTTATTACAATGAGAGTAAACCTTTTTATTTGAACTGTGGGGGTAATTGGGCCACATGAAGCAGTGCTATGGGCTTACTCCTGGCTCTGTGCTCAGGACTAATTCCTGGTGGTGCTTGGGAACGATACGCAGAGATGGATCATGTAGGGTCATCTGTGTTCAAGGCGAGCACCTTCCTACTCTATCGTTCTAGCCTCTGAATTATTTTTTTAAAGAACAATAGCTAATTTTACTTGATTTAATTAGATAAATCCCCTCCAGACTTAATAATTCTCTATCAGATGTGCCTGGTAGATATCCTGGGACCCAATGAGAAGAATGTGTTTCATCATTCACTATCTACTTGTTTCTTATCCAATGTCTGGGGAGTGAGGGTGGTGTTGCTGTTACAGATTTTGGAGTCTGGAGGGAGGGAGGACTGTTGAGCATCTAGCAAAGTTGCCTCTGACTGCAATGACTCTATTGGAAGGAATGGGATGGTGCTTTCACGGAAAAGGGAGTAAGATTCCTCAAGAGAGTATAATTGGAGCACAAAATATGAATAACCTAAAGTAAAAACTATAATGGATTGTGGTTTAAAAATTAAAAACAGAAAGAGAATATTCACTACTGAAAATTGAATCATTGCTCTAAGGAGACCTCAAGATGAATTCTCTCACAACACAGAACAGAAATACAAAGAACCGGAAGTCATGAATGAAGTGATAAGGTGTATAGAAAAGGAGACTGGGGCATTAATATGACATAGTTGAGGGTGGCAAGTTCCCACTGGTGTTTTGAGCTGAATTTAGAATTAGTATTTTCTGCATTCAGGAAAACAATAGTGAAGAATATAGAGTTGGCTATAAAGAATTGATAGCATGTGGAGTGCTAACCTTTCCATAAGTGATTATTTATCTCAAGTAGAAACTTTACTACAGAGACACGTCAGCAGAACAAGGGGTTTTTAGGGAAATGAGCAGCGGAAACGGGGCCCAGACTTGAGCTTAGAGAGGCTGTTCCACATTATCATCTGCCGTTTCATGCATTCCTCATTTTTCATGCAGTTCTAAAAATATCACTCCCTATAAAATAGAGATTTCCCCACTGTGCCATTCTGAGGTACCCCTTTCACACCTGGAAGTTAGCCTTAGAAATGTTTGTACAGTGTCTGTTCTATTGTTCTGCCCCTGGGACTCATATGGCATTTGTCTATTGGTCTCTGGGGCAATGTAAATATTTATAATATTTTTCCTGAGCAAACTGAAGAAGAAAAGGATGGTATTCATCATATAGTCTACAAAAAGCCTGATGGTGGGGCCTAGTTCCCTATGGTGATGGACATGGTGAGTGGTTTCAAACATCCCCAAGGAGCGAGTGATGTAGCACATAACAAAGCACTTGCCACAGTAGGTAGTGAGGTGTCTTAGATGAAGATTATGAGATGAAAGATAAATGGATTTACAGGGAACATATAAACAGGGTAACTCTAAAGCACTACCAAGACACAGCAGTAGCATGACACATATTTTACAGGGCAGAAATGTCGCATCTGGGTGGCTAAAATTAAAGCTGTGCTTCTTGAAGAAGGGAAGTTGCAGTTCCTGAGACCAGACCTTAACTGCATCTCTACTGACTGTTGAAAATCTCATTCCCAGAAATGATTGCATTCCCATGAAAATTTCTAGATCTCCTCTCCTACATGCTGACAGCGCTTTTCTTCATGGTAGATCCCACCATTTCAGAATGGGGGTCAATTCAGGGGAGGAAACTTCGGTTCACTTTTCATTTGCCTTAGTAGACACTTAGCTTAATTGCAGAGACAAATTAGAGCCCCTGCTCTCTATTTTCCAATCCAAAGTCCTTTTTTTTGGTATTAAAAGAAGTTGGAAGTTTTCTCTTGTTGCAAGTAGAGTTTAGGCCTTTTTCTAAAGATAATATTTAAAACTGTTTTTAGCGCAAACAGCTTGTAGTTGAAAATGTTAAGTACCCTATACTTTTCATTTCAGTTGTTTACTTTGCACCTTCAGAGGGAAATACACCTGGTGTGATGCTTTCTGCCATTTTAACAAGTGTGGCTACAGCTGTGGCTGGACTTCAGGAAATGATGCTAGTATATCGCCACTTTGCTTGGAAAAAGTTGCTCAGTTCTACCACTTGTTGCTAGCCAAAGCCCCAGACAATGGATCAGATCTCAAGAACACCTAATGGTGGCTAAAGAACAAAAACTTAAATGAATTTATCACTCATACTTTGTAAGAAAAGATATCCTGTGTAATAATCCCTCACTCGCACGGAGCTGTGAAAATCCCCATCCACAGGGTTGTGTAAGCCCCTCACGCATGCAGGAATTACATGCGAAAGGATGTTCACAGGCTCTCTGGGAAACTCTCTCTTGCCACCCACTTTTGGTGCTCTAGAGCTCCTTCTCCACCCGGGAAGGCTGTTACCTTGGACGGACAAAGGAAGAACAAGGGCCAAGCTGGTTGCTGATTAGTTGCCGTTTGTTTATTCAACCTCTGATCTCTTCCAGCTCTTTCCAACCCCCCTCTTTCTCTCTCTCTCTCTGTGTCTCTGTCTAACAGCACAATTCTTTCTTCCTGCTGTATCCGTATCCTCTCTCTCTCTTTCTCTCTCTCTCTCTTTCTCCTTCAATCAATCCAACCAACAATTCAACAACCCCAATTTCACCCTTTTTCCCCACAGCCACTTCTTTTCATCCTCTCATCATGCCTCCCCAACCACGCCTCCCCACAGGAAGCACAATCAAAAATAGTTTTCCAGGCTTCCTGACCACCTGCAGCCCAC
>JAOXYA010057635.1:0-11981 GCA_028565675.1 Sorex palustris | reverse complement strand
GTGCAAGGCAAACGCCCCCCCCGCTGTGCTATCGCTCCGCCCCCCCCCCCCGTTTGTTTGTTTGATTCAGCTTTTGTCTCTGCTGAGGGCTGTCCGACCTCCCGGTGGCCTTTAAGCAGTCATGACCTGGCCTGCCAGAGCCCCTGGACCTCTTTGCTTCTGGCGGGACACACCAGGGGTGGACCCTGACCAGTGCATGCAGGCACGAGCTCCACCCTTTGAGCATGCCCCCCACCCGCACCCCTGCACAGCGCCCACATCCTATCACAGTTTCGAATGGGGCTGCGGCACCCACCTGTGTCCCCGCCACCACCCCCCCGTCACCCCCCACCACCTCCTGCCCCCACCCCCACCCTCCCTGCCACCCCCCGCCACCCCCGCCCACCTCACTTGACCTCAGACCCAGACTCTGACCTCACCCCTGTTCTGCCTGTCGGGGGACCCAGGCAGGAGTTGGGGCTCGTTTCTCGGGTGCTCCTGGGTCCCCCCACCCCCAAGCCCACCTGCAGGGCCAACCCCAGGCTGTGGAGGGCCCGAGAGTCCCTCTGAGGCTGCCCAGGGTGTGGCAGCTGTGGGACTCCTCTGCGAAGCTGGGGGCAGAGGCTTCTCCGGATCGGGCTGTTCCTGGGGACCCCAGGGTGGCCGTGTCCCCCACGGGGTCCCGCCTCTCCCCCGTGTCTGGAGAGCAGCCCTGGGAGTGTGCATGGTCTCAGGGAGGTGCTGGGCAGCTTCAGGGCCCTGCACCCCGTCCTGGCTCATGACCGGCCTGGGCCAGCTGATGTGTCCAGTCAACAGACCCGAGTCCAGCTGCGGCCGCGCCCCAGGAGTGAAGCCCAGGCAGGCTGGGTGGGGGCCGGGCGTGGGCAGCCTCTGGACTCGGGGTCACCCACGGTGGCCGTTACGGTCGGCGGCTGGTGGAAGGACGAGTCTTGTGCACACCCACACTGACAGGGCACACGAGGCGGGGCACACGGGGCGGGATGGGGTACACTGGGCAGGGCACGTGGACAGGCCACATGGAGCAGCTGCCCAGAAATGTGCTGCCCCGACCCCACTGCCCACCTGAGCCCAGGAGCCCCCCAGCCCCTCCACCCCCAGACCCATCAGGGCCTGGCAAGGCCTCCACTCCCCTGTGCAGGCTGGGCTGGGCAGCGGGCTCAGGAGGGCAGAGGATGCCCGCTGGCACCCCTACCACTCTGACCCCACACCCCTGTGGGACTCGCTGTCATCCCTGCACCCCTGTGAAACTCGCCATCACCCCTGCACCCCTGCAGAACTCTCCACCCCCCACACCCCTGCAGAACTCGCCGTCACCCCTCACACCCCTGCAGGACTTGCCATCACCCCTGCACCCCTGCAGGACTCACTGTCACCCCACACCCCTGCCACTCTGACCCCTGCACCCCTGCAGGACTTGCCATCACCCCGCATCCCTGCAGGACTCGTCATCACCCCTGCAACCGTAGGGTGTCAGCCACACCCAGGCCATGCCTGCCTGGGGCTGGTGGCTCAGAGGGGCCCTGGGCGGGAGCAGCTGTGTGCAGCCTGTGGCCCGCTGGTGGGATGGGGGCCAGGCACTGCAGACCCCCCTTCCCTCCTCACCTCTGTGGTTTGCGTTCCGGATGCCTGGGACTGGGCTCACAGCCCCCTTCCCCCTTCCTCCCAGCCCCGACACACTGGAGCGATGGGAAGCTCCCCCCCCACACTGCCCACAGCCCACCCCGTGTCCCCCAGGCAGCTCAGGGTGGCCGAGTCCAGGCCCCCATTACAGAATTCCAGGCTGGTTCTGGTATCAAACTGCCCCTCAGAGAAGGCGGGGTGGGGAGACCCCAGGGGAGGATGTAGAGGAGGCGGCTCCGGAACATTCCGGCAAGGTCTGGAAGCAGCTGGCAGAGCAGCAGCGGGGCCCCAGGAGGATTCTCTGGCTGCCACGGGCAAGGCGGGAGGAGGGAGCGTCTCCGTGCAGGCGGGCAGGCTGGTAGACGGGCGGGTGGGCCTGGCTCCCGGGTGCAGGTCGAATGTAGCCCCACAGCCCTGCCTGGGGAAGCTCACAGCGCCCGGTGCCCCGCCTGGGCGGGGTCGCCAAGGGGCGGGGAGTGCCCAGGATGGGGCATCCGCAAAGCCGTGGGTCCCTGTGCAGGGGCCTGCCCTCTTCCCCCCCTCACCCCCCCCCCACAGTGCTCAGGCTCGGCTCCGCTTCCCTCGGGCTTGTCTGGAGGTTGTTCGGTGGGGAGATGTGTCTCATCGTGGTAGGCTTCCTGGGGGCGGCATCTCTCCCAACAGCAAGTCCCCAGGCAGCTTGGAGAGGGACAGTAGGGCAGGGTGGGGCGGGGGCACCCACCAGCTCAGCCGAAGCCGCCCTCACCACCAGCAGGGGAGGGAGCCCCAGCCAGGGACCTCCATGTCCACGTCGGAGCTTTTGAACCTCGAGACCCCCCTGCGGGTGTGCGGCCGGGCCCTCCCTAAGAGGCGTCTACGGCAGCGGTGGGGATGTCTCTGGATCCTGGGGTTCCCGCCTCTGCATGTGCCCAAGCACTTCACCTCACCCAGCGGTCAGATGCTCCGGCTGACCCCCCTGCGCCCCAGACCCCCGAGGGTCGTGCCTGCCTCTGCCAAGTTGGGCGGTAGGACCCCGCAGTGCTCAGGGGGCGAGTAGGGCCCCTCAGTGCTCAGAGGGTGAGATGGGGCCCCGCAGCACTCGGGGTCTTGTTAGGGCCCTGCAGTGCTCGTGTGGTACCCTGGCCCCATGGAGCCACCACCAAACGTCAGGGCAGGCATGTGCTCCCAGGAGTTCTTCTGTTCGGAGCAATTTTCAGACCCTCTCTAACTCCTTACCCTGGAGAATCAGAAGTTCCAGCCCAGGACGTGGCGCGTCCTTCCCGCAGGGGCAGCAGGGCCGGAGTCAGGGCCAGGCGATGCCCGAACAGGGGCGAGCAACAGGATGCTTGGCCACACTCGGGGACAGTGGGGGCTGCTGGAACCTTCTGGAGATGCCTGCGGCCGAGCCTCCAGCAGTGTGTGTGTGTGTGTGTGTGCGTGTGTGTGTGTCTATGCGTGATTCGTGCATGTGTGTATGTGTGTGCATGTGTGTATGCATGTGTGGTTTGTGCATGTGTAGTTTGTGCATATGTGTACACATATGTGGTATGTCTGCATTACATGCATGTGTGTATGTGTGTGGTTTGTACATGTGTACACATGTGTGCATGTATGTGTGACTTGTGTGTGCATGTGTGCACAGGTGCATGTACATGTGTGTGTGTACATGTGTGTGCATATATATGCATAGGTGTGCGTGTGTGTGCATACTCTGGGATGGCAGGTGTACTCTGGGAGGACAGGTCTACCCCAGGAAGGCAGGTGTACCCAGGGAAGGCAGGTGCACGCCGGGAAGGCACACAGGCCCAGTGTGTGTCCAGAGGCGGGAACACTGGAAGCCTACGGGGTTCCCCACCTCGTCCTGCTGCTCTAAGGACACTGGGAGTGGGGTGAGGCGGGTCAGGGTGGGGTCTGCAGCCCATCTCACTGCAGGAACCATCTGCTGGCGGCTGCGCGCTGTGACTTTAAACAAAGCGGGGGGGCGGGGTCCCAGGCCCTGGGCCCCCAGCACCGGGAGAGGCCTTGGCTGCCGGCCGGAGCAGGAGAGGACCGGGCAGCGCTGGGGGCTGCGGCCCTCCCCCCTCCTGCCCCTGCCCCCTCCTGCCCTCACTTGCCCTCACTTGCCCACGCGCTGCCCAGGCCTAGGAGAGGTCTGCGCGTGGCCGTCCACATTCGTGTCCACGCCAAGGTGTGAGCTCGGGCTCCCCGGTGGACCCGATGACGCTGTGACACCCTCTGCGTTCCCGGGACTCCGGCCTGGAGCGACGCTGGTCTCGGAGCCTGGGGTCAGCACCCGTCCCCGTCTCTCCTGCGCCCGCGCGGGACCCCACAGACCTCGCTGCCCACGCTCGGGTGGTGGCGGCTGGCTCTTGGCCTCCTCCGCCGTGGACACCTGGCAGGCCCACCCCGGGCCGCGGGTGCAGCGCTGAGATGGGGGGTCGAGTGGAGAAGGGAGAGTCCAGGTGCGGCTGGGTGTCCTCCCGCCCGTTCCTGGTCTGTGGGAGCCCCCCTGCAGGGGGACCCCGGCGACCCCGGGGCCGGTGAGGGGCTGCAGGTCAGACGGAGGCTCACGCAGGCTATCGGTCCCGCCCCATCACGGCTCTCTCCCCGCAGGCCTCTCGTCCTCGCCGTCCACGCCCAGCGCGGTCAGCAAGCAGCACACGTTCCCGCTGGAGTCCTACAGGCATGAGCCCGAGCGGCTGGAGAACCGCGTCTACGCCTCCTGCTCCCCGCCGGACTCGGCGCAGAGGTTCTGCCCGGCCCGGCCCCTGCCGGTGTCCCCAGCGCACTACCCTCCCCCCAGAACCGTAAGTTCGGGCCCCGCTGCGGTGTCGGCTGGTGGCCCCGGAGGGAGTGGGGGAGGGGGGCGTCCACGGGAAAGCTCAGTTTGGAGGGACCTGGAGGGGCGGCCGGGGACTGAGTCAGGCCCAGCAGGAGCCGTGCCCGGGGCTTCTGTTCCGTGTCGTGTGGGGCCAGCCCTGGCACGGGGCGTGTGGTGGTCAGCCCTGGCCGGAGGAAGCTGGCATTAACCCGCACACCGCCCTTGGGCCCCAGTTCATGCCCTCCACCCACCCCCCTGGACAGGGCAGGCGAGGACCCCTGTCCTCATGTTGGATCCTGGGCTCGGTCCCCCCTGGAGTCAGTGGCTTAGACCAGGTGAGGTCAGGGCCCCCAGGGTGTCGCAGCGGGAAGGCCGGTGGGCAGGACTCGTGTCTCGTTTGGTGGGGACCCCAGTGCCGCCTCGCTGCAGGGGTGGGGTCACGACCCCATGCTTGTGTTTGGGGAGGAAGATGCTCTGGGCCCAAGGGAACATGCGTCGCCGGTCTCACTCCGCGATGGTTATGAAAGCACCAAGGCGCTTGTTCCTTTCTCATTTTATCTCGTTCATTGTGCAGTTTTGGGGCAACCCCCTGCGGTGCTGAGGGCTCCTCCCGGCAGTGCTCAGGGGACCAGGAGGTGATGGGGGTAATTCTGGGGTTCCTACCTGCTGACCCTGAGCTCGGCCGCAGAGCCTGAGGGGCCGCGGCAGCTGGGCAGAGTGGACAGGGCGGCCTGGCTGCAGCCCTGGCAGTGGGAGAGGAGACAGTGACCGAGGGGGACAGTGAAGGCTTTCGTGCTGGGGCGCCGACCCCTCTGCTCCTCGCATGACTGAAGGTTAGCAGAACCTTCTAGAAAAGAAAATTGGCCTGGGCTTGGGGAAGGGAAGTGACGCGTGGGAAGGCGTGAAGGAGGAGGCCGGGGCAGGGCGGGCCGGCGGTGAACCGGCAGGGAGGCCCCCGTGGGCCCAGTGGGCACTGCCTGGAGCTAGCCGCCGCAGCTGGGGCGGGAGGACGGTGCCCAGGCTCTCGGGGAACGCTCACCTCCCGTCTGCCAGCCCGGGCAGGAAGCCAGCGGACACCAGAGTTGTGGAGTGAAAGGCAGGCTTGACGGTCTGGGGTGCTTGAGGCCGCCGGAGAGCGTGGCTGCAGGTGTCCACGCCCCGACCCGCGTCCTCCTGCCCTTCAGGAGATGGCGAGAGCGTCCCTGGTGTGGAAACAGCCTCGCCCAGCCGAGAGAGGCAAGGAGAGAGCCGGGCTGTGCCCATGAGACTGTGGTGAGGCAGCAGGACAGGGAGGGCCCAGCCGCAGCTGGGCGAGTGCGGTCACCCCTGCCTCCCCAGGGCAGGAGGGCCTCAACCTGCGGGACGGACACCAGCATCTCCGGGCCCCTGCGAGCCACCAGACACGCAGCCGGGGAAGGGCAGGGCAGGCCGGGGCCCAGGTGTGACCTGCGTGTCCCTGGAGTGTCCTCCGGTGCAGAGGAAGTGAGACCCAGAGGGGGGCAGGGCCTTCAAGCTCACAGCTCTGGGCCTGGCTGGGCCATGCACATGGGTCCGGCGGCCTCAGATCAGCAGGAGAATCCCACATGGCGCTCAGACCACTGTCTCCACCGTTGCTTCCTGCGGGGGACTCAAAGTGACACAAGCAGCTATCTACACTCCCCCAGCCCTGCAGCTGAGTCGGGGGTCAGGGGTCAGGGGTCAGGATGGTCGACACTCCCCCAGCCCTGCGGCGGGTCAGGAGTGGGGATGGTCTGGCAGGCCTTGCTGGCTGAGCTGGGCCATGTCATTCTGCGCAGATGTGTTTGTTCTGAGACAGGGTGGGGAGGAGGCTCCTTCATCCCGATGGACAGCCCGGGTGGGCAGCTTGTTTCGTGCTCGCTGAGAAGACAGCACTGCCCACGGGCAGGGGGACGAAGGTGCTGGAGTGGGGTGGCCTCTGTGGGTGCAGCCAGGGGCTGCCCTGTGCTTGGCCCTGGGGGAGACGCCCAGGCCAGGCCTGTGCTGGGGGCGGGGCGGAGATCGTGCCGAGACTGCCTAGCAATGAAGAAGGGCAGTGGGGGCTTCACTCCAGGGGGCTTTTCTGGCCGGGATGGCGAGTTGCCGGGGCTGGTGGGTTCAGGGAGGAGAAGCCAATGTCTCGGGGCTGGGCTTCAGCCTTTGCTGGGGCTGCAACCCAGTAGGACGTGTGTGTGCTCGGGCCTCAGGGCCTCTCCCACACCTGCCCGCCCTGCAGGTGTGTCCCGCCCCCCAGGGGACACAGCCCTCCTAGGTCTCCTGGGCTCCGCCTACTCCGAGGGGTCCCTTTGAAGCCCTGTCACCAGACCCCGGGGTTATGGGTTCCCAGCAGTGACTCGAGCCTGTGCAGGTCACCCCAGAGATTCTTTTTTATTTGTTGTTCCTGGGTTTGGGTCACCCCTGTGGTGCTCAGGGCTCACTCCTGACTCAGTGCTCAGAGACCTCTCCTGGCGGGGCTCAAGGGATCGAACCGGGGATAGCTGAGCACAAGGCAAGGCCCTTTCTGCCGTGCTCTCGCCAGCCCTTCTCCTGGGGGTTCTCAGCCCGCCAGCCCCGGGTTCTGCAGTTGGGTTGGATGCGAGGACTGGCTGTGCTAGGCGCGGGGAGCCACGAGGTGCCCCTCCCCAGAGCTTCTCCCTGGCGCTAGTTCCACTTGGGAAACGTGAGGGAAACATTGTGAATATTGTGTAAAGGCCGCACTCAGCCCCTGCCCGCAGGCGTGGGGAGAATGTCTGTACCTATCTTTACCGCATCCGAAACGTCAAGTCTCAGCGAACGCAGTGGGTGGGCTGATCTGAGGGTCAGCGGGACAGATTCAGGGCGTGAGGAGGGTTTTCTGGGGTGCGGAGCAGCGGTGAGGGCCCAGGCCCGTGGGGAGAGGGGGCACAGCCCAACAAGAGGAGCCCACGGGGCAGGGGGCACGGGGGTAACTGGGTGGGGGCGGGGCAGGGTGGGCAGGGGCTAGCTGATCTACCCGGAGTCCTGGCCTGTGGGATTGTTGACTCTGGTCCTTGGCAGCTGCGTTCCCAGTTAAGGTATTGGATCTTTGTATGGTTATATACATACATGCACATATATGTCTATAACGTGTGTATTATGCTGGGGTCTCAAATACAGGGCACGTGCTCTACCACTGAGTCCTAACTCCAGCCTAGTATTCACTGAGCACCGTTTCCTCATGCGCTCGCTGAGCCCGCCTGTTTCCTCTGCATTCACACTGTCTGCCTGTTTCCTCTGCATACACCATGTCTGGCTGTTTCCTCTATTCACAGTGTCTGCCTGTTTCCTCTGCATTCATGTGTCCGCCTGTTTCCTCTCTGCATTCACTGTACACCATTTCCTGCTGTGTGTTCACTGTCTGACTGTTGCTCTCTGCATTTACTAAATGCACTGACTGTTTCCTCCTGTGCACTCACTGTGCCCGGCTGTTCTGTTATACATTCACTGTGCCCGGCTGTTCCCTCTTGTGCGCTTACACTGCACCGACTGTGCACGCTGGTGGTACAGCCGGGAGCCAAGCAGCTGAGAGCCCACTCGTCGTCTGCCAACCTCAAGCCCTTGTGCCCGGCCTTTCCTCCGAGGTCGGTTTCCTTATTTCCTGCCATTCACACGGAAGCTCCTGGCACTCAGCTGCCAGCGCCAGTGGCCTTTGGGGCAGCCGCATTCCCTTCCCCAGCAAGGCCCGAGCGGGCTGTCTGCCAGAGGCCTGCAGGAGATGGCCGAGCCCAGGGTCTCCGAGCTGTGTGCTGGGGTGGTCCCGGGTGGGGGGACTGTTTCTGAGGAGGGCCACGCCCGGCTGGGCTCAGGGCTCCTTCCTGCTGGGGCTCAGGGAACCAGGCATGATGCCAGGCAGGCGCCCTCCCTGCGCCCGGCTCTCCTGTCCCGTCAGCCCCGGGAGGAGGCGTGGGGGAGTTTAAGCCTCAGGTCAGGGGTCCCTGCTCCCCTTCTGCCCGCTGGCGGGGAGGATGGCCTGGATGACAGCGCCCAAGCACGCGCAGCCTTGCCTCCACACCGTGCTCCCGGGGAAGAGAGATGGAGCCTGCTGGGGCCGGGAGGGACTGAACACACTGACTGCGGGAGACCCCAGGGGCCTGGGGAACGCGGGACACTCTGTGCCACTGGTGCAGAGGTGAGACGCCAGGACAAGAGCTTGGTGGGGTGGTGGGCAGTGGGCAGTGAGCAGCCGGCAGTGGGCAGCAGTGGGCAGTGGGTGGCAGGCAGTGGGCACTGGGCACTGAGCACCAGGCAGTGGGCGGGAGCTGCCCTCCCTCTCCTGCTCAACAGGTGGGCAGCAGAGTCCGTGGGGGCAGGAGGCGGATGGGGGGAGGACATTCTCCCGAGGGGACGCGTCCTCTGGTTCCTGGAGCCTGGGCTGGAGGGAGCATCGGGTCGGGCTGTGCGTGTGCAGAAGCAGGAGACGTGCCCTTCGCCTGGGTCACGCCTGGAGACAGGGACATGAGGCGGGATGGCACTGAGGCGGGATGGCACTGTGGCCTGCTGGGACAGCGGCCTCCCGAACTCCCTGCTGGCGCCTCATCCAGCACCCCCTCCTTCCTCTGTCTTCCCAGCCGCAGGCCCTGATTTGCATTTAGATGGGAATTCCTTCAGCTCCCAGCCTGGAGTGTCTCCAGCACTTGGAAAGGCATCAACCCGACCGCGGGTACCCCAGCCCCCAGAGCAAACCGTGCCCCTCTGAGTGGTGTCGCTGGCTGGAGCCTGGTGGAGAGTCCCAGGGACTTCGTGGGCATCTGTGGGGGGAGCAGGGGCTGATGGCCGGCCGAGGTCGAGGCTGACCTCAGAGTGAGGGGCGAGCGCAGGTTCTTTCTCCTGTTGGGGGCCCGAACGCCGAGCGGTAGGTGGGAGCTCGGGCTCTTCCTCCACACCCCAGAGCAGCCGAGAGCCCGTTGCTTCGCAGCCCGGCCGTTACCCTACTTTAGTCTGATGAGATAATTGCATTTAATTTTAAAAACGAGACCCATCTGGAGGAGAATTTGATTAGCTCCATGAAAAAAATAGGATTCCTAGAGCTGGAGAGACAGTAGAGCCAGGAGGGCGTTTGCCTTGCATGCGGCCGACCCGGATTCAGTCCCCAGCATCCCATATGGTCCCCCGAGCACCACCAGGAGTGATTCCTGAGCATCGCTGGGTGTGGCCCAAATGAAAAAAAATCAGAGCACCAGGGGAGAGCTTCCTGGTGTTCCTCATCCCAAAGCCTCCGTGCTCAGTGCTCTCAGCTGTGCACTTGGGAAAGAGAATCTGGGAGATGCAGAGGCCCCCGATCCCATCCACAGCACTGATGCCCCCCAGCAACACCAGACACCGCCCCCTGGACCAAACGTGAAGATGGTGGAAGATTGTTCCGTGCATTTTACTTCTGTGCATTATTCAAGGGTGGCTCTGAGTACTGCTTTGGAGGCAAAAAAATTTTAATTTTTTTAATTTTTTTTTATTTTTGGGTCACACCCGGCAATGCTCAGGGGTTACTCCTGGCTCATGCACTCAGGAATTACCCCTGGCAGTGTTTAAGGGACCATATGGGATGCTGGGAATCGAACCCAGGTCGGCCGCGTGCAAGGCAAATGCCCTCCCCGCTGTGCTATCGCTCCAGCCCCTGGAGGCAAAAAAATTTTTAAGAAAAAGGTAAAAATTCAGAGTCTGGTCTCTGGGACTCCAGAACTACAAGCCTTTGTGTCTGCCTTGGGGGCTGGCTGTGTTCCTGTCCCCGCTCAGGACCAGGCCAGGAGCAGCACACGGGGCCGGGACAAACACAGACAACAAAGGTGAATCCAGAGCACGTCAGTGAGAGGCGCCCGTGACTGACCCCCAGCAGTGCCCAGGCACCTCCTGATGACACCCGGCCCACCAGGCCCGAGGGATGGCGCTAATGCTACTTGACCCTGCTGTGTCGAGACCTCCGGGACGACCTCCTGTGGACCCCCCATGGATGCACTCGGGTGTGGGGGGATCACAGCGCGTTTCTGGGTGTACACGGCGCGTCCCTACCCCTGCGCTGTCCCCTCTGCTTTCTCCACACACCCTGCAGGGGGGAAGGCGGGCGGGTGCTCAGCCCTGGAGTGGCCGCAGGTGGAGGCGAGTCCCGCTGGGTCTCGCTCGCAAGCACCAGAACAGTCGGGCTTGGGTCTGCTTTGCTGATTTTGTTAGCAAATAACTCCCGACTTCGAGGGTCCGGGCCTGCGGAACCCTGAGGTCCCTGTCACACGGCCACAACCTGGCCTTCACGGTGATGCGGAGGGTCCCTGCAGCTGGTGAGCGAGAGACGCCCGTTACTAACCCAGCAAACGCCCCTGGCAGTGCCGGTGTGCTGTGGGGGAGGGTAGGCCGGCCACTGTGCTTCCTCACGCCTGTTCTCAGCTCGGTCCTGGACTGCAGTGTGCCTGAGGGTGGGCCAGTCCCTTTTGGCCTTGCAGGGAATGTCCCTGGATAAGAAGCGGCCTGGGGCAGCCCCGGGGTCCATGACCCAGTCTCCGCACGGCATCTGAGGCCTGGTGAGCTCTGCTTCTGCTTGGTGTGTGACGCTGGCGTGGGGCCTTATTCTCTCTCTCTCTCTCTCTCACACACACACACACACACACACACACAGACCCTTCCACAAGACACAGTTGTTCTCTCTGGCCTGACCTGCAGAATCTGAAATTCAGGACTCGGTGCCCGCCAAGCCGCTGCTTATGCCAATTCGGGGTGGGCGAGCCTGGCCAACTCTTCCCGTGCCGGCCGCCGTGCGTCTGCTCCGCGTGGGGAGGAACCAGGCTCGGCGCCCCTGGAGCCCCATGTTCTCTCCCAGTGGCACCCCCAGGGTCTCTGGCTCGACAGAGAAGCAAACCGGGCCCTCAGCATGCGCTGGCATAGCCCTGGAGAGGTGCCGGTTGGGACCTCGGTTAGACTCAGAGCCGCGGCAGCCGAGGGCGGAGAGCACCGTGCGGGGCCACAGAGCTCTGCTGCGACACACCGTCTGTCCCTCCGCCCTCTGCGCAGCCCCATGAGCTGACCGTGGCACTCAACGCACACCCGACTCTCCGGGAGAGGGAGGGCCAGGGAGATGGCTCACAGGGCTGGAGGGCTCACGGAGGCCCAGGGTCAGTCCCGGGCACCACGTGGCCCTGAGCACTGCCTGTGGCCAGGTGGCCCTCATGCTCCTGGCCAGAGCTGTGACCCGTGGCAAAGGCCTGGTGGGAACTGGTCCAGCAGTGCCCAGGGCTGTATGCCAGTGGGAGTCGCCCCGGGCTCCCTGAGCACTGCTAGAAAGTTCCCACACCACTCACACACACTCACGCAAACACTCACATATACACTCATACACATACTCACACTCACACACTCGCATATACACTCACACACTCATACTCACATAGACACTCACATTCACACACTCATATGCACTCATGTATATACACTCACATACACACTCACATACATACACACTCACTTATATACACTCACATACACACTCATACACTCATACACACTCACTCACACATATATACACTCACACATTCACATATACACCCACACACTCACATATAGTATA
>JAOXYA010057624.1:0-11982 GCA_028565675.1 Sorex palustris | reverse complement strand
AACCCAAGCACAAAAATTTGTAAGTCTACAACTGTACCTCATGGTGTTTCACTAATAAAAATTAAAAAAAAATAATTGCAGCTATATCACCTCATTAAAATTTTTCAAATTCCTAAAGTGCACACAGTATCTCAACTAGAAAGAGCACACCAGATTGGGTGAGATATAATGTAGAAAGCATCTAATCTTGATTAACAAAATATCAACACAGAAGTTTTAACCTGTAACAACGTTTTAGTAATTTCTTACATAAGAGCTTTAAGCTCATGGTGAGGTACACAATCTTACCTTACTTCTGAGAAACATTTTTTGATCACACTTTTAGCAAATTAGAAGCAACAATAGAAAACAAATTATTGAGGGCCTCCACCCCTCTCGGAGAGCCCGGCAAGCTACCGAGTATCTCCCCCGCACACCAAAGCTTGGCAAACTACCTGTGACGTATTCAATATGCCAAACACAGTAACAACAAAGTCTCATGATGGAGAAGTTACTGAGCCCACTCAAGCAAATCGATGAACAACGGGAGAACAGTGACAATATGGGGGTAGGGTTAAGGGATGGTTGGGAAAACTGGAAGTAATGGTGGTAGGAAGGTGCAATGGTGGGTGGGATTTGTATTGATATATTGAACATTTAAAAGAGAAAAAAATCCAAAATATACTGAAAATTTGCTTTGACTCTTTTGAGGTCTGTGTCTCCCTTTTTTACTCAATATAATCCTATAGTTATGAATCCATATTTATAAAACTAAGGATTTATTTTTTAAATTTTTATTAGTGAAACACCATGAGGTACAGTTGAAGACTTACAAATTTTTGTGCTTGGGTTTCATTTATACAATGATTGAGTACCCATCATTCCACTAGTGCCCATTCTCCACTACCACTAATCCCAGTATCCCTCCCATCCCTCGTTCCCCCCATCCCAACCTGGCTCTGTGGCAGGGCATTCCCTTTTGTTCTCTCTTTCCTTTTAGGTGCTGTGGTTTGCCAAAGAGGAACTGAGTGACAATCATGTTCGGTCTATAGTCTTCTTTCAGCATACATCTCCCATCCTGGGCGGATCTTCTCAAAACCCTTTATTTGGTGCTCCCTTCTCTATCTGAGCTGCCTTTTCCCTTAGAGTGTGTGGCTGGGCTCCAAGCCATGGAGTAAACATCCTGGTACTTATCTCGGCTATTCTTGGGTGTTAGTCTCCTATTTTGTAACTTTATGTTCCCCAGATGAATGCAATCTTTCTATGTCTATCCCTCTCTTTCTGACTCATTTCGCTTAGCATGATACTTTCCATGTAGTGCCACTTGTATGTAAATTCCATGACTTCATCTTTTCTAACAGTTGCAAAGTATTCCATTGTGTGGATGTACCAAAGTTTCTTTAACCAGTCATCTGTCCTCGGATACTCGGGTTTTTTCCAAATTTTGGCTATTGTGAACAGTGCAGAATGAACATAGAAGTGCGGATGTCATTTTGATTGTACTTTATTTTGCCTTTTTGGGATATATTCCCAGGAGTGGTATTGCTGGATAAAATGGGAGCTCAATTTATAATTTTTTGAGAATCGTCCATACTGCTTTTCAAAAGGGCTGAACCAGTCAGCATTCCCACCAACAGTGAAGGAGAGAATAGTCCAGAATAGTGCCATTTAGACAATGTTAATTCTCCCGATCCGTGAGCAGGGGATATCTTTCCATTTCCTCATGTCCTCCTTTATTTTCTGAAGTAGCGTTTTGTAATTTTCTTTGTACAGATCCTTTACGTCCTTAGTTAAGCAGATTCCTAGGTAATTGATTTTCTGTGGCACAATTTTGAATGGGATAGTTTTTTTCATGTCATTTTTCTTCTCTGTCATTATTTGCATATAGGAAAGCCATGGACTTTCCTGCAACTTTACTATACAAGTCTATTGTTTTTAGGAGTTTCTTGGAAGAGGTTTTAGGGTTCTCTAAGTATAGTATTATGTCATCTGCTAATGGTGAGAGCTTGATTTCTTCCTTTCCTACCTGAATGCCCTTAATATCTTTTTTTTTGCCTGACCACTATTGCAAGTACTTCCAGTACTATATTGAACAGCAGTGGGGAGAGTGGGCATCCTGGTCTCATCCCTGATCTTAGAAGGAAAGCTCTCAGTTTTTCCCCATTGAGGATGATGCTTGCTGTAGGCTTGTGGTAGATGGTTTTAACTATAATGAGGAAAGTCCCCTCTATCCCCATTTTGGCAAGGGTTTTCATCATAAACGGGTGCTGGATCTTTTCAAATGCTTTCTCTGCATCTTGATATGATCATATGGTTTTTATCTTTTCTTTTTTTGATTATGTTGATTGATTTCTATATGTTAAACCATCCTTGCATCCCCGGGATAAATGCTACTTGGTCATGGTGCATGATCTTTTTGATGAGTTCTTGAATTCTATTTGCTAGCATTTTGTTGAGAATCTTCGCATCCATTTTCCTCAGAGATATCAGCCTTTAGTTTTCTTTTCTTGTGTTATCTTTGTTTCCTTTTGGTATTAGAGAGATATGAACTTCATAGAATCTGTCTGGTATAGTTTCTGTTTCGTCAATTTCTTGGAAAAGCTTGAGAAGAACTGCCAATAGGTCCTCTTTAAGTGTTTGAAAAAATTCGCTAGTGAATTCATCTGAACCGGGGGTTTTGTTTTTGGGAAGACTTTTGGTTACAGTTTCAATTTCCTTGATGTTAATAAGTCTATTTTGGTATTCTAGATCTTCTTGATTCAGCCTTGGGAGATTATAAGAATACAGCATTTTATCCATTTCTTCTAGGTTCTTTTGTGTCATGGCATACAGATTTTTAAAGTAGTCTCTGATGATCTTTTGAATTTTGGGGGTTTCTGTTGTGATATCCCCCTATTCATTTCTGATTTGGTTTATTAGGGTTTTCTCTCTTTCTCTGTGAGTATTTCTAGTGGTTTATCTATCTTGTTTATTTTCTCGAAGAACCTGCTCTTGGTTTCATTGATCTTTCGGATTGTTTTTTGGGTTTCCATGTCATTGATTTCTGCTCTAAGTTTTATGATCTCTTTCCTTCTGCCTGGTTTGGGCTCCTTTTGTTGTTTTTTTTTCTATGATCTTGAGCTGTGAAGTCAATATGTTTATATGGGCCTTTTCTTCCTTCAAGAGAAATGCTTGTAGAGCTATAAATTTTCCCCTTAATACAGCTTTAGCTGCATCCCATAGGTTCTGGGAGCTCGTGTCTTCATTCTTATTTGTTTCCAGGTATCTTTTGATTTCTTCCTTGATTTCTTTCCTGAACCACTCGTTGTTCAACGTTGAGTTGTTTAATTTCCAGGTGTTTGCTTTGGTTTTCTATGTCTGTATAAGACTAACTTCTATCATTAGTGCATCGTGGTCTGAGAAGACAGTTGAAACAATGTCTCTCTTCCTGATTCTCTTGAGGTATGCTTTGTGGCCCAGCACATGGTCTATTATGGAAAATGTTCCATGTGCACTGGAAAAGAATGTGCATCCTTTTTTTTGGGGGGGGGAGGTATAAAGTCCTGCATAGATCTATTAGCCCTCTATCTTCTATTTTATCCTCAGAGCCCTTATTTCCTTTCTGAGTTTTAATCTTGATTTATCCAGTGGTAATAAGGCGGTGTTTAGGTCTCCAACTACTATTGTGTTGCTTGTAATGTCCTTCTTAAGGTCTGATAGCAGTTGTTTTAGGTGTACGGCTGGTCCCTCATTGGGTCCCTCATATACGGTTAGGACTGTGATTTCTTCCTGCTGTACATATGCCTTGATTAATAAAAAAGTGAACTTCACTGCCCCTACTAATCTTTTTCCAACCTGAAATCTATGTTGTCCAATACTAGTAAAGCCACTCCAACTTTTTTGAGGGGGTTGTTTGCTTCCAGGGTTGTTTTCCTTCCTTTAACTTTGAGTCTGTGTTTGTTGTGATTGTTCAGATATGTTTCTTGTAAACAGAAGAATGTTGGGTTCTGTCTTTGAATCAATTTTGCCACACTCTGTCTCTTATTTTGTGAATTTAGACCACTAATGTTGAGAGAAATTATTGTTATGTGGTTTTGTGTCATCTTTCTGTAAGGGTTTGTCGTGCTTGTAGGGGTTTGTCTAGTCTTACAGTAGCCCTTTTAGCTCTTCTTTTAGGTTTGGTTTTGAGTCTGTGAAGTTCCTGAGCTGTTGTTTATCCACAAAATAGTGTACTATTCCTTCAAGTTTGAGTGAGAGTTTAGCTGGATAAAGTATTCTTGGTGAAGCGTTCATTTCAGTGAGTTTTTTCACTATATCCCACCATTGTTTTCAGGTTGGCGGGTTTCCTCTGATAGGTCATCTTTGAATCTAAGAGATGCTCCTTTGATTTCCTTCTTTGACCTTGCTGCTTGCAATATTGTGTCTCTATCAGTGGCCTCCATCATTCTAACTATGATATGTCTAGAAATGTTTTTGGTAGGGTCTCTTTTAGTTGACATCCTTCAGGCTCCTTGAATCTGGATGCCTGCATTGTCCAGCTCTGGGAACGTTACAGCAATGATTTGTTTGACTGTGGATTTTTCATTGGGACTATTTTCCTGAGCTTCTGGTACTCCAGTGATTCTAATGTTGTTCCTCTTGGAATCATCCTCTAGGACTCTGATTTGCTCTAGAGCTATTTTGAGGTCTCTTGCAATTGTTTGTTGTTTTCTGTAGGCTTCATGCAGCTCATCTTCCAGCACACTGATTCTGTCTTCATCTGTAGCCATTCTACTGTTGTGGACACACACTGAGTTTTTTATTTCATCTCCTGAATCTTTTGTGACATTTCTGTGTGTAGCTTTCCAATTTCTGTTCTCATTTCTTCCCGTATTTTCTTGATTGTTTCTTTCATGTCCTCCTTTAATTTACTGGATTTCTGTCTGACTGTTTTATTGAGTTCATTGAACATCTTCATTACTTCATATCTGTATTCTTTCTCAGAGAGCTCCTTTAAGTGAGTAACACCTAATGAGCCCTCTGAACTCTTTATTGTCTTCTTCTCGTGGTGGGGATTTGCATTGTTTCTTCATGTTGGTGTGGTATGGAGACGAGATGTTACACAAGATTGCTGGGTATGAATAATTTATCTTTGGCCACTTGAGCGGCCACTGGTCCAGAATTAGGCCATGCCCACTTGTGAAGAGGCCATGCCCCCTACGGGTACCTGGTGTATGTGGTGGGGGGTACAACCTGGGAGGGGAAGACCGGGCACGGTGTAGGGGATGAACATAAAGAGGCTCATGGATGGTAGGAAGCCCAGGGTATTAGAGGACGCCTGGGGCACATGCGTGGGGAAAGGAGAATCAGATTTTGACTTTTTAGAGATTTTTTTTTTGAGTCTTGCAGGCTATGTTCATGGTTAGCATTATCCTGGTTTATCTTAAGCATTTTCTTAAGTCTGCTCTGTACCAGTCTCAGCTTTGTCCTGAGCCATTGTGTCATTGCTATCATTTTTCTCCTTTTTTCAATTTATCTTAGAAGTCATAAGTTTTCTTTTTTCATTTTCTTTTTAAATTTTGGTGGCCTTCCATGCATTGCTCAGAGGGCACAGCAGCACTCCCAGAAATAGTTCACTGGTCCAGATGGTTCAGTGCCACAGAGCAGCTGTGCTCTGGGATCTCCGGAGCTACACCTAGAGGCGCGTTGGAACTTGTGATAGGAATCAAATTTGAGTTCTTGTTCAGGCGAGGTAAGTATCTCTGACCCTTGAGTTATGTCCCTGCCCCCCTGCTGCTGTATGCAGATTCCTGGTTGTTTCCTGAATCACTTCTCACCTGGAACATAAGATGAGTGAGCCTCAGGAGATGTCAACTAAAAGCAGGTGCTGGCAGTTGCTGAACTTTTTCAGATATCCAAGTGAACATGCTGGCACATCTTTCCTTCATTCCTGAGGAATACATGTAGGCTTTTTGAGGGTTTCTAGAAGTTTAACAAGTAGACTTATTGAAGACGCGGTAGCCTTACTGAGAAATACAGCATATACAAACAGTTGTCTAAGCAAAACTGTGGACAAGAAATTATTTCTGACACCAGCAGTGGGAGTCTGTCGAGTAGGAGCAGGGAACTCTGACTAAATCGTCAGAGCAGTATCCTGAGCTATTCCTAGAAAGATGTTCCAACCTAAAGGACTTCCAAGAGTTAGAGCTTCCCCACCCAGGCCTGGCACTTGGTCCTCTCACTATCTGGAGCAGGAAGCTGAGCCCAGAGTGTAGAGGACTTGCCCAGGTGCAGCAAATACAGACAGCCCATCATAGTGTCTGGTTTCTCCATAGCCACAGTCCTTCCTGAGAGGAGGGTGTGAGGGAAAGGGTCTCCCAGTGAGTGAGATGTGACTGTGGAGGCAGTTGTAGCCATGTGACCAGATGGATACAGCCCCCTGCTGCAGGACCATGAGTTATCACTTACACCATCTCTTTCCTGGATTAAATTGTACTTCCCTTATCTCTGTTCTCATGTATCTAAGACTGTTCCTCAAACTTCTATTGAAGGATAACATGAAATGTTACTTCTCCGTTATCTATATAGAAATAATAATAACTTTTTTTTCTTACTTAGTTTTCGCTTAATTGGATCAAAAGTTCTTTACTGTGAATTAGTTGGCAACACTGTGGACTGGAGTAATGAGCCTCCACTATGTGAAAGTAAGTTTGATCTCTGTTTAGATATTAGAGCAGTATCTGTATTTTTGATATCCCTTTAGACTTAGGAATGTTATACCATAGATCATGGCTTTTTCTTTAGTTGGTTACTTGGCCCATTCTGAGCCACTGTCTTATGTGTCAGAAAGGCAAGTGTGATTTAGGATCACCATTTTGGCCCCCATTTCAGAATTCCCCCACCTGAGAACTGGATAAGGAATGGGAGGGCTGCTAGCCTTCTGGACTTAGCTCCACCCAGGCTTGATCTCATGAAGCTGAGGAATCACAGCAACACCAGGGTCCCTGTTTTTTACTGAGTATTGCCATTTTGCCCCCAGATCTGGATACCCCCTGCCCATGAAGTATGCAGCCATATAGTGGCAGCACATTTTTTCTCCTTTCTAAAATTTACTGTGCGTAAACAAAAATATCCTAACTCTAGCTACCTAGTCACACAAAAATGTGCAAGAAACAACTCTGGACTGCAAAAGTCACAATGTGAGTGCAACACAGAACCCCACCACTTTAGTGAGTGAAGGTGGTAGTCCAGAGGACTCAACCAGTAATAATGAACTATGTAACTTGTAAGTAATTTAGAGAAGAAATATTGAGAATGTTTTTGAAGATCTGTCATGGACTAACAGTTAAACACAAGAGGATATGAAAGCAGAAACAAGGAAAAAATAATGGCTGTGGAGAACAGAATCAATAAGCTCAAAGGTGAAGTGCAGAAAACCTCCAGAAAAAAGTAAAAGATGGGGAAAGCCTCAAAATTATTGAACAACTGGGCTAGAGCGATAGCACAGTGGGTAGGGCATTTCTCTTGCACGCGGCCTACTCGGGTTCGATCCCCAGCATCCCATATGATCCCCCCAAGCACCGCCAGGACTAATTCCTGAGTGCAGAGCCAGGAGTAACCCATGAGCATTGCTGGGTGTGACCCAAAAAGAAAAAAAAAGAACAACTGACAAGATAACTTTAGGATCAATTCAAGACAAACAACATAAGAATCACTTGGTCCCCAGAGGACTAGGACGGCAATACTGATGATGAACCAACAGCCATAGATATCATTACTGAGACGTTTCAAGAGCTGAAGAGTGCATGCACCCGGATCCAAGAGACCTGAAAAGTACCATCTTAAAGAAATGCAAATAAAAGTACATTAAGACACATTCTAATTGTAATGATAAAAACAATAATTAGAATACCAAAAGCAGCAATATTAAAGAAGAAAATTATTTACAAAGGATCAGCCTTAAGATTTACAGAAGATTTATCAAATAAAACCCTCCAGGCCCAAAGACAGTGGTGGGATAGAGTGAAAAAAATTAAATGAATGCCTCACCAAGAATTCTTTACCCAGCCAGACTGTCATTCAGATTTGAAGAAACAATACACAACTTTACAGATGAACCACTCAGGAACTTCATAGACTCAAAACCATCTTTACAAGAAGAACTAAAGGGCTACTTAAAGGGTTACTTTAAGACAAGTCCAACAAGCACACCAAACTCCTGAAGAAAGAAGGCACAAAACCCATGAAAAGAATCTCAATGGCAAAGTTCTAAGTACAAATAAGAGACATAGAGTGGCAGAATAGATAAGAAAATTAAACCCAGCATTCTGCAGCCTGTAAGAAACACCTTTGAATAGTCAGAGCAAACACAGACTCAGAGTCAAAGATTGGAAAACAAACAACAGCCCCCTGAAAAAACCCAGGGTGATATACAAGTATCAAACAACATAGACTTCAGGCTGAAAAAAGATTCTAGGAGACAGCAAAGATCATTTCTTAATGATCAAGTAATCCGTAAATACGAAGAACTCATACTCCTAAACATATGGTACCATAGGGACAAGCAAAATACTTAAAACAACTGCTGATAGACTTGAAGAAAGACATCAATAGCAGCACAATAGTAGTTGGAGACTTCAACAACACTCTGTCACCTCTTGATAGATCAATATGACTAAAGCTCAATAAATACTTTCTTTGAAGAAAAACAGGAGAGAGAGAAAGAAAAAAGGTGCCTACCAAAGAGCCATGCAGTGTGCATAAAGGTTGGGGGCGGGGAGTGGAAGGAAAATTGGGCGACATTGGTGGTAGGAAATGTGCACTGGTGGAGGGCTGGGTGTAGGAACATTGTATAACTGAAACCCAATCGTGAATAACTTTGTGATGATCTATCTCTTGGTGATTCAATTTTTAAAAATCCAAAAGATCAATGAATACAAGAGCTAGTTCTTTGAAAAAATATAAAATATTACTAGCAAGACTCAAATAGAGAGAGAGAACCCTAATAAACCAAATCAGAAATGAAGATAACACAAGGAACACTACAAAAATGCACAACATCATCAGAGACTACTTTGAGAATATGCCACTAAAGAAGAGAACCTAGAAGAAATTCATAAGCGCTTGGACTTCTATAAAGGCTAAACCAAGATGATCAGGAATACCTGAACAGACATATCAGAAAAAGAGGAAATTTAAACGATAATCAAGATTCTTCCCCAAAACAAAAGTCCAGGCCCAGATGGATTCACTGGTGAATTCTTTCGAACTTTTAAAGAAGACCTAGTGCCCATACTTTTCTGGCATTCCCAGGATATTGAAGAAACAGAAACACTCCCAAAGAATTTCTATGAAGCCAACAGCACCCTAATACCAAAATCAGGCAGAGACACCACAGAAAAAAAAGAGAATTTCAGGTATATCCTTGATAAACAGGTGCAAAAGTTCTCAAAATACTAGCAAACTGGATCCAACAATTTATCAAAAAGATTATATACCATGATGAAGTAGGATTCATCTTGAGGATGCAATGATAGTTTAACATATGCAATCCAATCAACATAATGTACAATATCAGTGAAAGAAAATTGAAAACCACATTATCTGTAAATAGAAGCCGAGAAAGCATTTGACAAGATCCAGCACCCATTCATTCATGATTTTAAAAAACTCAATAAAGTGGATATTGAAGGAACTTTCCTCAATATGGCAAAGTACTTTACCACAGCCCACAGAAAACATTAAACTTATTGAGAAAAACTAAAAACTTCCCCCCTAAGATCAGGCAAAAGACACAGTTGCTCATTCTTGCCACTTCTATTCAATATAGCACTGGAAGTACTTGCCATAGCAATTAGACGAGAAAATTATATCAGGTGCATCCCGATAGGAAAGAAAGAAGTTACTCTCACTATTTGCAAATGATATGCTATATTTAGAAATTCCTAAAGACTCTACCAAAAAGCTTCAAGAAACAATAATACATCTATGTAGTAAAGTAGCTGTCTATAAAATTAATGTGTAAATTTCCATGCCTCTCCTATACTCAAATAATGAAGGTGGAAAGATATATTTTAAAGCCCTTCTCAAAACTTTGTCCCAGAAAAATCAAGTATGTTGGAATCAGCTTAACTTATGAGGTAAAGGATCTATACAAAAAAATTTGAATTGCTTCCGCAAGATTAAAAGAGGACATGAGAAAATGTCATGCTCATAGATTGGGAGGATTAGTATCATCAAAATGCCAATACTTCCCCAAATCATTGTACTGATTCAATGAAATCACTATAAGAATATGATCCCATGTTATTTTTCAAAGAAATAGTTCAAACACTTCTGAAATTCATGTGGAAAATGAACCACCCAGAATAGCTAAAGCAATCCTTGGAGAAAAGATGATGGGAGACATCACTTTCCCCAAATTCAAACTGTGCTATAAACCAGAAATTATAACACATGGAATTAGAATAAAGACAGACTTTCAGATCAAGGTAATAGACTTGAATATCTTGAGACATACCCTCAGGTATATTATCAGTTAATCTTGAATAAAGAAACAAAAAAATATTAAGTAGTGCAAGGAAACCTCTTAAATTGATGGTATTGTGGAAACAGGTCAGCGAAATGAGAAAATAAAAGGAACTCAGACTGCTTTCTATTGCCATACACAAAATTAAATCAAAATGGATTAAAGATCTTGATATAAGACCAGAATCCATAAAGTACATAGAGGAAAATGTAGTCAGACTCTCCATGACCTTGAATAATACCCATGACATTGAAGCTAAAAGCATCTTCAAGGATGAAACACCACTCACCAAGCAAGTGAAGCAAAGATAAACAAAATGGGCAAAATTAACTAAGAAGCTTATAAATCTCAAAGGAAATTATAACCAGGATACAAAGATGGCTCACAGAATCAGAAAAATTATTTACTTGACACTCAACTGATAAGGGGTTAATATCTAGATATATAAGGCACTTGTAGAACTTGACAAGAAACTTCTTCAAGGAAGAACTGCAAATGGCCAAAATACACATTAAAAAAAACTAATCATCGGGGAGATGCAAAAGAACAATAAGATATCACCAAACACCTCAGAGACTAGCAAACATTCAAAACAATAAGAACAACCTTGGGGTGAGGGGAAGGAGGGTAGTTGGGAATTTTTGTAGCGGGGATAGGTGTTGAAACATTGTATGACTGAAACTCAACCTTATGCATAGAAGAACATGGAGAGTATTATGCTAAGTGAAATGAGTCCGAGGGAGAGGGACAGATATAGAATGATTGTATTCACAGGATGTTTTTTAAAAAACAGTATTGTTGTATGAGAATAATACCCAAAGACAATAGAAATGAGAGCTAGAAGTAGTGGCCCGTGGAAGGAAGCTTGCCAAAAAGGGTGGCGGCCGGGAGAGGAGAGTACAGTTAGGGTAGATAAGGGACCACTCTGACAATGATAGTTGGAAATGATCTCTCTGGACAAGAACTGAGTTCTTACAGGAGGTAAAATGATATGCATGATATCCTTGGTGGCAGGAAATGTACACTGAAGAAGGGATGGGTGTTGGAACATTGCATGACTGAAACTCAAGAATGAACAACTTTGTAAATGTGAATCATGGTGATTCAATTAAAAAAAAGAATGCAAAGACTTCCCTCCCACCACCAAAATAATAATAATAATAATAATAATAATAATAATAATAGACAAGTGCTAACCATAGAATTAACAAAGCTGAAAGCATGCAATCCAAACTGCAATGACCAAACCTAAAAGGTACCTGTCAAGGAGAGAGTTTGGGTCTGGAAGGGAAAGGGATGCATTTGAAGAGGGAAGCTGACATGGTGATGAGATAGGTGTTGGGAAATCGTATGCCTAAAACTCAACTACAAAGAACGTTATAAGTGATGATGCCGAAGTTTTTATTTTTTTTTATTTTTATTTTTTTTTATTTTATTTTATTTTTTATTATTTAAAAAAAATATACAATGATCAAGTACCCAACCCTCCACCAGTGCCCATCCTCCCCCACCACGGG
>JAOXYA010057605.1:0-11982 GCA_028565675.1 Sorex palustris | reverse complement strand
TACGTCACAGTTAGCTTGCCAGGCTTTGCCGTGCAGGCGAGATACTCTCAGTAGCTTGTGGGGCTCTCCGAGAAGGGTGGAGAAATTTAATAATTGAATAGTAATATGCTTAAAAGAGAGACTGAGAACAGCTGCATGGCTGAGAGGTAAAGCACACCTCCTGTAAGTATGAGGTACTAGGACCCATGCCCAGCAATATGCACGCAGGCACACACAAACACACACACACACACAATCCAGACCTTGACCTGCTGCTGTTTCTGTACATCTTCCAAAATGATGATTCCAGTTCCCCAGCCGTTGGCTGGTCCAAACTGTCCCAGGATGGCAGTCACAGAGCAGACCTCTCTGGTATCCCAAAGCCCCAAACCCAGTAATGTCTAGACTGCTCTGGGTAACAAATCCTCAAAACTGAAGCTATAGACTGTCTCACACTTTCCAAATGTGGGCAGCCACACACACGGGCCACCTCCTCAGCTCTGATTTGTAAAAACCTGTCCTCAGAGCTACACCTGATCCCTGGCTCCACACAAGCAGTCTCATAAAAATCAGCCTCCCCAGTTCCTGGAGCTGCCCCTTCCAGGAACAATCCAGCACGCTTTGCAGAGTGAGCTCCCGCACCCAAGGCCTCGCTCCTTCCTCTGGGCAAGAACAGGGCTGGAGCAGCCTCCAGCTCACCAGCATCCACGCCTGACTCCCTCCTCCCAGACAGACACTTTCTTCTCCCCCCACCACCCCCTTTTAAAAATTTTTGAGCCACACCTGAACGTGCTCAGGGGAGTATGCCATGCTGGGGAGCAAACCCAGGATCATTCATGCTAAGTACAAACTTCCACCCTGTAGGCTATGGCCCTGGCCCCAGCAGCACTCGCCCTTTTTCTTTTTAATTGTGGCACCACACTTCCAGGAGCCAAGCCTGGGCCTCCTGTCAGTCAGCCCACTGTGCCCTCTCCCCAGCTCCAACAGCACTGTTCCTGTGAAGATGTCCGAAGGGCCAGAGCAGTAATAGTACAGCAGGTTGAGCACTTGCCATGCACGCGACAGACCCAAGTTCAATCCCCCCAATACCCCATATGGTCTCCTAAGCCTACCAGGAGTGATCCCTGGGTGCAAAGCCCGGAGCACTGCCCGTGTGGCCCCCACAGCCTCTTCTGCTAGTGCTCAGTGCCCAGCCCCCACCCCACGGCCCCCATCCCAAACCTCAAGGAGTCTGATTAACTCGTCTTCCCTCCGTGTGCCAGAACTCACGGCTCCTGCTATCCACACTGACCCACTGCACCCAAGCCTTGGGGCGGGAGTCTTTCTTCTCCCAGCTCCCCAGAGCAGGAGTGTGCTTCTGGCGACTTCCTGCCGGCCAGTTCAGCAGTCCAGTCTGCGGCCAGGGCCAACATGTTGCAAAACGATTTCTGAGAACATAAGGAGATTCTGGGAGTGCTGTCGTTGCTGATGGCTCCACGCAAGAGCAAAAGCATGGCTGGCCCAGCCTTTGGCGGGGCCCAGGGGGGCTGCTGGGGGCAGGCGGGTGTGGGGGAGGGCGAGGAGAGAGCCCCTGTGCCAGGGAAAGGGAGGTGAGTAGGAAAAGGACCTCAGGCCCCAGGAGGGGTGCTTTCAGGACCAGCCATCCCATGCCCCCCCCCCGGAAGCTGCCAGGCACGTGCCTTTGCAGAGACACCCCCCCCACTCCCACCCCCCTTCCCTGACGTCAAACTCCCAGGCAGGGAACTTCAAACACAAACAAACAAGTCTGCCCCAGACCACAAGTGGAGCCGTTCCCAAGGAGGCAGGGGGAGAGGGCTGCAGCTGGAAGAGCTGCTTCCACCCCACCCCTGCCTGCTGCCAGGCTGGCAGCCCTCGCTGCGCCCCGCCCCCCAGTCTCCCAGGTGAGTAGGCAGGCTGGCACAGCAGGGGGGAAGTAGCCCCAGGCCAGCAGAAGTGATGAATCTGCAATTAGCAGCCTCTTCAGACACCTTCACCCACTCCAGAGGGGGAGGGCTCAGAAACACTGGCAAAGCTTCCAAAAGGAGAGCCCTAGGCCGCCTGACTGCAAACCCTGGACCCAAGGGCCCCTGGGACTCCTGCCACCGCCTCTCAAGCCCCACTGAGGTTCCGAGATGCCACAGGAAGGGTTTCTAAGACGTGGATGAAGAGTTCTCTGAACTCACATCCCTCCAGCTCATACCCGGAAGCCTCATGTGAACCCCCAAGGTACTCTCCCGAAAGTGCTCGACCCTCCAGAGCCGGGGAGATCTATCTGGGGTGCCTCTCTAGTTTTCCTTCCTACCTCAGCTCAGTTCCACAAGCCTCCCAGCCCCAGCATCCCTCATGGACTTAACACCTAATTCAGGGAGAGGGGTGCTGCGGAGCCGCCAGGGATGAATCAGAAGAGAGGCAGGTGCCACATTCACCACAAAGGGCCAGGGCCAGAAGGTCTCAGAAGGCAATGCGGGGAGACCTTCCTTGCATCATCTATTGGCTCCAACAGGCTATCGATCAACTTCCTCTTGGAGGCCAGGGCAGACCCTGTGCGAGCTTGTGAGATCTCCACAAGAGAGGTGGTGGCCAGACCTGCTGGAGGGCCAAAGTGTGTACGTGGCTACCCAGAGTGTCCCTACACAACAAGCTTCTGCCAGGAGGAGGGAGGGCAGATGTGAGGTGCCACCAGGGCACTGGCAGCCACAAAACAGGCCCTACATGGACACAGTCCTTGTGGGGCACCTCAAACTCTCCCTTCATGTGCCCACTGGTGTTCACCAGAAGCACGGCTACTCCTCAACCCGTAACAACAAGGGGTCATTCCAGAAGATTCCTGATGTACTGGGAGAGACCTGGCAGTGAATCACCAAGAAGTGGCTGAGAAAAAAAAAAGCATCATGGGCCATACATGCTAGCAAAAGGGGCTTTCTGCCAACAGGCTGCCCCTCACCTGTTCTTGAGACCAGGTTCCTGGAAGCTGCGAGAAAGGAGCGATGGGGCCGGTGAGGCGCTGCAGTGACAGCCCTCTGCAAGGAGGAGCCGGAGACAGACTTGCCTTGGCAGGAAATATGGCAGGGTCACTAGGCAGCACAGAAAAAGCAGCAGCTCTCGGTGGGGAACAAGGGGCATGAGCAGCTGAGAGCCAAGGACACCAGGCGTTTGCTGGCCAACTCTCCCAGGGGTGGCGGACACGTTCACCAACTACCACGCCAGAGCAGAGCCTCAGCCTCTCATACCCACTCACATCCCCTGTGGCACCGGGGCTGAGCCCACGGCTCTCAGGCCTGTTGTGACAATCGTGTCACCAAGACAGGGTCCCCCATGCGAGAGTGATAATAGACCCCCTTCTTCTCCCTGGAAGCGAGCCTGGTGATGGTTCTGGCTGCTGAGACAAGGACACGTCTCCTAGTCTAGCTGCAGAGCGCTGCTTTCCCCACATGTGGGTCCATATACCCCTCCTGCTTTGAAAGAGTTGCCAAGCTTCACCCCAAGAGCCAGAGGCTTCAGAACCGGTTCAGTGGTGGAACCCACAATGGCCTCTCCATTGAAACCTCAGGTCCAGGCTCTCTGTGAGTGGCCTTTTCTGTGAATACACCCAAGACAGGTGCTATTTCAGATCTTCTAAACCTTGTCACAGCAAAGATTCCTGAGCATGTCCAAAAAACCCATACAAGGGAGGTCTTCCTTCCTTCCTTCCTTCCTTCCTTCCTTCCTTCCTTCCTTCTTGGGATCCCAAAGCATTCCGCTCCAAGTTCCCCAAATTTCCAAAAGCAGCTTTTGATCCAATTTGTCTGTCTGCTTTCTTTGGTGGTTTGGGGTTGCTTTTTCTCTTGAGACATCTCTGCCAAGCCCATAGTTACAGAAATGTTCTCCCACATTTCAGAAATCTTATTGGAAATTTTTATCTTCTTTGTTTAGGTCTAGGATTCTCTTGGAAGTATTTTTGAAGTGCATTTGCAATTGTGCGGCAGCTTGGTTTTGTGGACCTCTCCAGTCCTCTGTACTGTCATTTTATGTATGTCATCTCGTCCTAGCCCCATGCAATCCTGAGTGATGCTCTTCTCCACTTCACGTTCCAGAGGAGGAAACGGGCTTGTGCACGAGAACCCACACGTGTAAGGCAGGCAGACCTGGGGGCACTGCACATCCTTACCCAGGGAAGCCCACCTGCACGCTGGTCCAGACCGGGGAGGGGGAGAGACGTGCGCTCCCACACCCCCAGCTGCACCCCACTCCTACAAAAGGTGACCCCCCCCCATACCAGAAGGGCAAACAGTAGAGGTGCGGCAAGGCAGGAGGAGCAGCATCTTGTAGAAAAATGGAATTGGTGTGTGTTGGGGGGGGTCCCCGCTTCCAGGTTAGGCTGGAGAGAGCTGCTCTTCCCCGCCTCCTCTAAGGCCCCCAGGCCAGTGCAGGCTCCAAACAGGACATTGTCTCTGACTTAGGATGGCCAGCGGCTGCTCTGACCAGCAGAAGATAAGGACAGGCTGGAGCCCTGACCACAGAGATGGGGAGAAGGGCATACTGGCTCCAAGGGACCCCACCATGCCATCAAAGTCCCAGCATGGGGGTGGGTGTTCCCTGGCCCAGGACTGTTAACACCATTAGGGATGGGCCAGCTGGCAGCCATGACAGAGACTTGTGTACGGTGGGGGGCCTCAGGGGGTCAAGAGCTTGGAAAAACATGAAAAAGGGTGGTAACCTCTAAAATGAGCTCAACAGGTTGAGTTTGCACCATGGGGCACACACTAGGCCTAGGGGACAGGAAAGGCATTCCAGATAGGGAACAAAAGGAACACTGTTTTCTCTTTTTAAAGGGTATGGCAAGAGTCTGGAACGATAGTAGAGAGGGTAGGGTGTTTGTCTTGCATGCGGCCAACCCGAGTTCAGGTCCCCGGCACCACATTTGCTCCCCTGAACACAGAGCCAGGAGTTAGCCCTGAGCACTATTTGGTTTGACCCAAATAGACCTAAATTAATAATAACGAAGAGTAGAGCAAGTAGCTGGTGACTAGAGTAGGGAGGAAAGGGCAAAGTCTGCCAGTGGGCAGGGCACATGCATGTCTGGAAAGTTCTGGAAGGTCCCAGAAGGTCAAACACAGGCATCTCCAGTCCACCTGACAGGCGGGGGAGGGAAGCAAAGAAGCACAGTGATGCTCAGATTCACATTTCTGAGCCACCAGCTCCTGGAAACCGTGTGGAGGACAGATTGAAGTGTGCGTGCGAGAAATGAGCGACGGGAAAATCAATTAACGAAGCCAGCGCTAATTCAGCAGACGATGAGAACAAAAGGTGATTTAGCGAGTGGCAGTGTGGGTGGGAAGGAAGGAGCAGATTCCGGAGAGGTTTTTATTAGCAGCTTTTTACGATAAAGACAAGACTTCCCGTTTGCCCGTCCAGAGAAATTTCTGGCACCGCAGCAGCACCTTGGAACGGAGGAAGCTGCAGAGCTGAGTGTCTTTAGCAAACCCACCCGTGGGACACCTGCCCACTGGGCAGACACATGTTTGGATCCGCGGCTGGGAGCTTCACAGCAAGGCGTCTGCTACCAGTCTGAAGCCTTGGCTGAAATGCCCCAGCCACAAGCAGTTCCCAGCCTGGGTGTCCCCCACTTCTGAGCTCTGCCCTTTCCCGGCAAACCTCACAGGCAGTCAGTCAGCAGTGGCCAGCTCAAAGTCTGCATGCCCCTTCCGACCTCTGTGCGGACAGGAAGCACGCCCTCCCCCACACACCATGGGGAGAGTGGGCTCGGGTTTGATCCCGGAGCACAGAACTGAAGCCCTGAGCACCACAGGGTGTGGCCCCAAAACAACAACAAAAAAAGAGACTCTTGACTCTCCACTCCTCAAAGGGTTACTGAATGACCTCATTTAAACAGCAACCCAGGCCTACTTTGGAAAGGAGCAAATGCAGAGAAGCCAGGTGAGGCCAGAACCCCCCTCTACACCCCCCCACCATGCCAGAGGAAGGCTTTCCTGCCACTTGAGTTATTCCCGAGAGGTCAAGAGCAGGTCGGCATGCAAGCAGGTCTGTGCACCAGGAACCCGGTCTGAGCAGAGGGGTGGGCCCGTGGCCCTGATGAAAGTACACATAACCCAGGGAAGCCAGTAAAGAGAGCCGGGGAAGGCGGGCGGGCAGCCCCAGGCCAGCACTCAGCCGTCCCAGGGCCCAAGTGACACACAAGCATGTGTCCAAAAATGCCTGTGAGTGGCCAGGCGCGTGCACACCCACTGGACACGCTCCCACACCACTTCAAAATAAACAGAGTGGGTGGGCTGCCAACCACCCAAGAAATCAACTGACCACAATTTATTGGAGAAATCAGGAAATGGCATATCCTTGGAACACAGGAAGGCCAAGAAGGTGTCTGTCCTGGGGCAGGGATGGCCACTTAATCCTCCTATTACTCATCCCCAGAGGCTCTAACCCTGTACAGAGGGGTAAAGTGAGTCAGGGAACAGTCTCCCAGTCCACAGCTAGAAAGCAGAAGAGTAAGGATTCAACCCCCAGCTAGATGACCTGTGGTGTCTCTGTTCTCATCACAGACACGAATTCCTCTGTAGGTGACCATGAACCGGGTCAGCGCTGGGCACCCTGATACAAGTATCCCCACTGGTGAGCAAGGACGCTGAGGCACAGCTGGTCAACATGGCAGAGCCTACGTAAACCCACGCAAGGTCCCAATGCTCCATGCTAAACCCCTTCCCAAGGCACTGCCTGACTTTACAGTAGGACATTCCCTCCCCTCCACCACCATTTCCCCCCTGTGTCCCACCAGCATTGTTGCAGACGATTAGAGGACCAACACAAGGTGCAAAACCTAAACGAGGCTCTGCCACCCAGTCAAGAGGAGGCCAGAGTGTTTTAGAAAGCAGAACCTGGGAGGGAATCCACCTCAGCCCCCACCGGCTCCTCCCCAGGGGTCAGCCTGTCTCAGTCCACTCCCTCCTAATCCACAGAAAGCACCCGAGGCCCCACCCACACTGCTAGTCCCCCAGCCGTGAGAGCCCAGACTGCTCAGCCTCCTGACATAACAGGAGAGAGGGTCACTGACAAGGAGAGGGACATGCAGGTTCTTGCATAAACCCGATTTCACTCACACACAAGCCTCAGGCCAGGTGGCAAACTGCAGGAGGTGCTGACAACCCCCCTACCCTACCCCCAGCCTAGCTCCTCTCTCCAGGAAGCATCAGACCTGCCCACAGAGGCCAGCTCTCCCATAGCCCCTGGCCCAAAAGCAAAGCCCACCTGCAGAGAGAAAAATCCCACCCAATCTGAAAGGGCGCAGCCTGTAAATCCTAGATATCGGCCCCTCCCAAGGGCCAGGGCCACACCAGCCAGATTGGCAGGACTGAATCCTTCCTGAGCTATCTGTAGCACCTTAGGTCACAGGCTTCTGCCTGAGAAAGGGTGGTAAAGGTCTTTCACACCTGCTGGTGCATAACTTCCCTGGAAACAGGCCCAGGGAGTGCCTTGGTCAAAGTCACACCAATTGGAAAGGCTGTGCCAATCCCAGCCCCCAGAGCCAACACCCCTACAACATATATTTTGCCCCAGAAAATGCCAGAGGCTCTGGGTTCAACTCACAGCGTGAATAACAGTAAGAATGCAGGCTCCTAGTGTTTATTTAGCAAGTCAGGGACTATTTAAAGAAGTTTATAAACATGACCTCATTTCACTGGGGGTGGGGGGGGGGATGAAGTTAGCATTCCCTCCTGGGGGATGAAAGAAAGACACAGAAGGGCCAGAGAGACACCAGAGCTAACCCAGGTTCATTCCTGGCACCACATGTGGTTCCCTGAGCCCCACCAGGAGTGATGCCTGAGCCACGAGTAAGCCCTGAGCCCCACCGGGTACAGCTCCCTAACAAAAAAGAAACAAAACCCAACCAAACAAAAACCAAACAAAAAAATAAACAGACACAGAGATAAAGTGAGCATCAGGAACAGGCTAAGCCGCCAGGCCCTGTCTGTCTTGGCCAGACCCCAACCTCGGTCTAGACACTGGACTGGGGGTGTGGGGTGGAGATCCTGCCTTTGTAGCTTCTCAAGAAGCTTCAGGAGCAGTTGGCTCAAGGAGCTCCGCAACACGCTCTGAGAGGGGCCAAAGACAACTCCAGGCCTGCTCCCACCTCGGTAGCCCCCCCCACGTCCCCCCAGGAAATACAGGGAGAGGAGCTGCCATGAAGGATCCCAGTGCGGGGGCAGTAGGTGGACCACAATACACCCATGAGGTAGGCTGGAAGGTTCACCTGGGCCCAGCATGAGGGTGCTGATTGTTGGCTGGGCGGCTGGTCCAGGCCCCAAGCCAGTGAGGCCCCTCCAAAGCCTCGGTGTGTGTGCGGGGGGGGGGGGGGGGGGGGGGGGGGGGGGGGGGGGGGGGGGCTGTAGCTCAGCAGTAAAGGGTCTGACATGCATGGAGGAGGCCCCAGGTTCGATCACCACTAAAAGCCCAACAGGGCTCTGCCTCTTCCCCCCGGCACCCCTTGGCATCCCAGGACCTGAGTCTAAAGGGAGGCAGTGCCATGGACACCTCTGATGCCAGCAGGGCGTTATTCTGCACTCCTGTGTGGCCTCCTCGAGGCTCAAAACGTGGCTTTCTTCCAAAAAAAGGAAGCCATTTCTCAATCTGTTGCTACACAAGAATACTGAGAAACACAAACCAAGACACAGATGAGACTCCGTGAGCACAGGGCGGTGGGGACGCAAGAAGAGGAGGGGCAGCCTCGGGCCAGTGGCCCCAGTGTTCAGCTCCAGAAGTCCCAACGCTCTGGAGAGAAAGCACAGTGTACGAGGCACTTGCCTTGCATGCAGTCAACCTGGGTTCAATCCCTAGCATCCCATAGAGTCGCCCGAGCACTGCCAGGCATGATTCGTGAGTGCAGAGCCAGAGGAAACCCCTGAGCATTGGCAGGTGAGGCCCTAAAACCAAAAAGCAGCAGTTGCAGCAGCAGTTGCAGCAGCAGTTGCAGCAGCAGCAGCAGCAAGGCTCCAGAGAGATGGCTCAATGGGCTAGGCACAGGCTTTGCAGGTGGAAGGCCTGGGTTAGATCCCCAGCATCACGTGATCCCCCCAGTGCCACAGGAATGAGCACTGAGTCAGGAGTAGCTCCTGAGTACCACTGGGTGCTCAACCTCTGTTCGACCCTAATACCTTCCCCTACCACCACCACCCAGAACAACTCAAAACAAGGCAACAATGCAGCCTAGCACTGTGCACGGAACCAAAGAACCACCGTCAGAAGCAGGGCTGAGGAAGTTCAGGACAAACCACTTAGATGGTTACAAAACCCTAAAACCAAGTTTACCAAAACGTGAAAAGTTTGTGAGTTTTTGAGAAACAGGCAGAACAAAAGCACTGCGTGGTAGCGGGTCTTCAACTAGGCGAGGGGAAAAAACTGAAATGGAAAACATTTCTGCCTAGAGAGAAAACGGCACACACGTCCCTGCACGGGGTGGGCGGAAGGGAAAGGCCATGGATCCTCATTTTCTCCCTGAGATGTCTTCTGTTTCCCGAGTGTTCCATAATTACCATGTACTGCCTTCTCCAGGGCGATTTGTGATAATAATACATTTTAACTTGTCAAAAGAGAAAAGCCTGAATTTTCAACCCTGGTTTTCCTATTTGAAGGGAAGCACTGCTTGGGGCCGCCCTCCCTGCCCAGCTCCCAGGAGGCCAGCAGTGCGCCTCTGGGCCTTCCAATGGAGCGAAACCTCACTGAGTCAGAAGGGAAAGAAGGAAGGAATAATTGGAACAATGGCCTAACTCTCACTCTAACTCAAAACTGTCATTGTTTTGTTTCCAGGCCACACCTAGAGATGCGCAGGGCTTACTCCTGGCTCTGCTCTCAGGAATCACGCCTGGAAGTACTCGAGGAATCATATGGGACGCTGGGGATCGACCCTAGGTTGGCCGAATGAAAGGCAAGTTCTACCCACACACTATCTCTTCAGCTCCTCAAAACTGTCATTTTTAAGAACCATGCATGTCAACTGGTGCTTCTGTCCATTTAAGAACATTGAGGAGAGGCTGGAGTGATAGCACAGCCAACCCAGGTTCAATTCCCAGCATCCCATATGGTCCCCCGTGCACCACCAGGAGCAATTCCTGAGTGCAAAGCCAGGAGTAACCCCCAAGCATTACCAGGGTGACTCAAAAAGAAAAAAAAAGAATATTGAGGGGCTGTAAGGAGAATACAAAGGTTAAGGTGCCTCCCTGGCCCCAGTTTGGTCCTTAGCACTGCATACAGCCCCCTGAGCATAATGCCAGAAGTAAGCCCTGCATACCATCTCATGTGGCCCAAACCAACACCTAACCACACCAAGCCCCACCCCCAACAAAAAGATGCATTAGCTACCCAGCACTGTGCCAGACCCAACAGGTAACAGAGAAATGAGCAAGACGCACTGCCCACACTGAAGACGACAGGCGAGGAGTCCGGGAACGGTTCAGTAGCAAAAGCACTGAGGGCACCAGGCTGTGAGTTTGACCCCCAGAGCATCCCACACGTGCCAAATCCGGGCCTGGTTGCCCAGCTGTCTGGGACCCCCCCCTGGCACCACCCCAGAGTACACAGTCCCCACAAGCAAACTGCACGATCCCAGCTGAACACTAAGACCAGAATGTGCAACGACAGTGTGTGGCCCCAGCAAGCATCAACACCCAGCATGGTGTTGAGTCCTGGTCACCGCAGCACAACCAGCCACAGCCAAAGCAGGAAGGGAAGGGGAACTTTTTTTCTTTTTGGGTCACACCCAGCGTTGCACAGGGGTTACTCCTGGCTCATGCACTCAGAAATTACTCCTGGCGGTGCTCAGGGGACCATATGGGATGCTCAGAATCGAACCCGAGTCGGCCACATACAGGGCAAATGCCCTATCCGCTGTGCTATCACTCCAGCCCCGGAAGGGAAACTTTAAAAAAAACAAAACAAAACTGGATTCTAATAAGAACCAAGCAGATAGTCACAATGGCAGGTTGTTCGTGAGAATTCAGAAGTGCAAGTAACTTCCAGCTCAGAGAAATGACAGCAGGAAAGCTTGGTAGAAAATTTGGGGCCTTGGGTCTTGAAGAACAGGTGGGAGTTCATACAAGGCTCAGGAAAACAGACCAAGGTCAAAGACATGCTGACCCCAAAGGAAAACAGAGACCCGAGCAATTAGAACAAACTCTCCACCTTAACCACGGGCAAGGAAACGCCAAGTAAAACAAATGAGACAGAGACAGAGAGATAGTGCAGTGGTTAGGGCACTGGTCTAGTACGCAGCTGACCCAGGTAAGATGCTCACCATTCCATATGGTCCCCCTATACCAAAAGTCATTCCTGAGTGCAGAGCCAGCCAGGTATGCACCCCCACCCCCCCAAAAAAAGAAAAACCCAAAAAGAGGTTTTGGAGATGGCAGATCCACTCCAAACAGTCCCTGGCGCTTGCAGGCTGAAGTGGGGTCGAGCAGCAGGTGGCAGGGAAGAGAGGAAGCAGCGGACAAAATGGCACATACGCTTCCTCCAGCAGCATCACTTGTAAGAGCTGACCCTAAAGAAACAGGGGCTGGAGGGACTGTGCAGCCGGGAAGGCACCTGTCTTGCACACAACCAGCTCTGGTTCTATCACCAACACCACACAGGGTCCCCTGAGCCCCAACAGGAGTGATCCCTGAGCGCAGAGCCAGGAGTAACCCCTGAACATTGCAGGGTGTGGCCCCCAAAACAAGCAAACCAAGACTCAAGTATGATCATGAGGTTATTCTCAAGAAAGCATATCAAAATAGGCAGCACATATTAAAAAGTAACTTACACATGAGTGCAGCAGAAAACTAGGCTCAACTGAAAAAAAACCCCATTTTAATTTTTTTAATTTTTTTATTATTATTTTTTAATTTTTTATTAGTGAAACACCATGAGGTAAAGTTGTAGATTTACAAATTTTTGTGCCTGGATTTCGGTCATACCATGATCAAATACCCATCCCTCCACCAGTGCCCATCTTCCACCACCATGGATAATATCCCC
>JAOXYA010057595.1:0-24478 GCA_028565675.1 Sorex palustris | reverse complement strand
AGTCTCCAATGGAGACGTTACTGGGCCCGCTCGAGCAAATCGACGATCAACGGGAGGGCCTTTACCTTTTTTTTACCCTATATATCATACTTGGCACAATGACCTATTGGTTCTCAATCTATCATTCTTTGAACTACTCTCTTCTCTCCATGTCTACTGTCCCTATTCTCACAAGATAACTGTGTTTCTCCCTAAGAAAACTTGTCATCTAAATCAACCATCCAATCCTCTTTCACACTTCTGCCATTTTAATCTTTTAAAATAATGAGATTCATAGACTACAGTGTAATCATACCACCCTCTTGACTTTTTGTCTCATCTAAGAGATTCTCTACAACCATTAGCATGACATTATAGGGCCTTCCTGATCTGTCCCTACTATCCTATGCCCATGCTCTAGTGCAATTATTTCATTATGAGCAACAGCAACTGACTGTTGTTAGTGTTATTATGATCAAGAAGACATAGAGCAATCAAAATGTAGAATGGTGGAGAAATTACGCAGTTTCTGGAGAGGTGATGTTCTGTTTGGTGAATTTGTCACTCTAGACTGTTGACATTTATGTGATTAGTTATCTCTCTTCTCATCTCATCAGTGTTTCAAAGTAACAAGAGAAAGGAAAGAATTGGTCAGCCTTCTGTCATATATTTACCTGGGATCTATTATCAACCCTTTGATCTGTCTCCACAAAAGGAGGCTGGTCTTGTTTATCACCAAATAATCTTTATAACACCATGTAGTCTGTGCCTGGTACACTGTAGATGCTCATTAAATATAGCCACAGACAGAAGAAGGGTTAATTAATGTAAGCATGACTGATGGGGGCTTGGATGGAGCGTCCATGCACGTCCTCGCCGCTATGGTCACCATCTGCCGGGGCTTGGACAAGAGAAGGTGCACCCCAAGGCAGGAAGAGAAGCGTGTGAGTCAGGGCTCCTGGGGGCCAGGCTGCTGCATCCTGGTGGGTGCAGGGGGGTAGGGGGGTGGCCTTGGGATCTAGAAAGGAGGCCTCAGCTGGAAGGAGGTGGAGAGACATCAGCTCCCACCCGAGCCGCCTTTCGGGCCCTCCGGAGCACCCTGGGGTGGACACTCGGGCCGCCTCTGGTCCAGGGCTGGAGAAGTGGAGAACGGGCGTCCGCCAGGCCAGCGAGCGTCCACGGCCCACTCCCACCCCACCCCCGTCCCCACTGCAGGCTTGATGGAGAAGTTCTGGAAGTGAGTCGAGCCGAGAGAGGGCCGGGTGACAGGGACAGATGTCCCCAGCCCTGGTGAATGGATATGGCCCGTAAGAAAAATGCTCTGCCTGGCTTCCGCGCGGAAATTGCTCTTCTCCACACCGCCGGGGGCCAGAGGCTCTTTGTCACCTCATTTCCTGCCAGGCCCCCACCCCAGCCTTCGGGAGGCGTGAGTGCCTCTACCGGGAAGGGGGCTCCTCCGGCTGTGCCCACCCGACAGACACCAGGAACCCGAGGAGAGCCCAGGTCAGGGCCTGGGCCCCCCAGAGCCCTCCTGGGGGCTGTTTGCATGGATTGATCTGCTGACCCGCTCCGACGGCCCAGACATCAGGTCAGGCGCTCATGGCCCTGGGGCAGGCGCTGCTCACCAGGACCCTCCCCAGCATCCCAGGGGCCTCTCGCTGCCCCATTTCCGGGGATCAAACCGGGCCGGGCCACTTCATCTCCTGCAGTTTCCCTGGGCACATGTCCCTGGCTGCTGTGAATCTCTTGTGGGCCCCTCCCCCAGTGAGAGGCGCTGACAGTGGTGAGTGTGTGTGTGGGGTTGAGGGCTGACTCCTCCCAAGGGAGCTTCAGGCTCGTCAGTGATGATGCCCCGAGAAAACCAAGGGCAGGCGGCCCTACCCCAGTCCCAGTGCCCAGGGTCGGGAAGACCCCTGCTGGGAAGGGCCCGTCTCCTGCCTCCCCCATCAGGATCAGACAGTGCTGGCTCTGTCCATGGGACTCCAGACTCAGGCCCAGGTTCTCCCGAGAAAGCGGCACTCCCAGACCCCAGGGCTGGCCTCGAGGACACCTCCTTGGGCTCAGACAAGCTAGATCTTCCCCGGGGTCCCTCCCGCTGCAGGGACAGCGACCGACCAACAGGGCCAGTGCCAGGTCAGGAGGGCACATGCCCCCTGCTTGGGGACCATGTCCTCTTGGCGACCATGGAGACCCCTAGCTCGAACCCCAGGCCAGTGTCCCCCAGCGACGGCCGGCAGGTCCCAGGAACAGCAATGAGACCCAGCCCGTCTCACTCAGGTAGAATCTGGGGAACGAGCTTCCTTTCTGGCCCACCTCCAGAACTTTCCGCCTGCTGTAGACCAGGGATTCTCCCCGAGAACGACTCACCTGGGGCTTCGGATGTTTTCAGCAGGATTGTCTGTGTTAACGGCTCGTTCCTCTCGTCTCTCGAGCCTCCGCGGACACGCTCGCACCTTCGGAAACGCTTTTCCGGGAGCCGGGGAGCAGCTGGTGATTCATGCGCGGGCCCGCACCTCCCGGCTGCCGGCGGGAACCACGCAAGCCCACTTGAAAATAGCTTTATTTCCTCCCCGCGGCGGCTGGGGGGCACTTCCCGTCTCTCACCTGCGATTTATGGGACCCTCCGGGAGGCGCCCCATCATTCTCTCACACTCTCACGCGCGCAGCCATCAGATAAATCCCATTTCTGAAAAATCTTCCCTTTGGGCTTGGTTACCAAAATGCAAAGCCCTAAAACGAACGTGCCGTTTCCCGCACAGCCCCCCAAGGACACCTGGTGGTGGAGAGGGAACGGGCGGGGGGGCTCACCCGTGGCTCCTGGGCGGGGACCAGAGGCTGCGCCAGCCCAGGAGCTGGGCCATGGTGCCCTCTTCACCGCCCACAGTCCAGACAGACAGCAGAGGCCTTGGACAGCGGCGTCGGCCACAGAATTCGTGTCGGCCATCCTGGGGTCTGTGGGTGGTGGCCTGGGGGGCTGTGAGTCTCTGGCTGGTTAGTGGTTCCATGGCTCTGGGGGTGCCATGCCGTGGGTGCCAGCTAGGCACCTGTCAGCCGCTGCCACTCGGGGTCCCGCCCGTGGGGCCTCTCTCAGTCCACCACCTGCCTGTCCCACACAGCAGGGCATCCGGCACCCACCAACGGTGCCAGGGGCTAAGGACATGCTCACCAAGGCCCACTGCCCGCTGTCCGGATGCGTCCCGGAAGGCGGCTCAGGCCTGGGGTGGGCCCTGGGCCTTCTCTTGCACCGAGAGCTTCTCTTCCTACTTCTTCCAGGCCTCTCCTCTGTGCCAGAGTGCAGCCCACCCTGCTCAGCTCAGCGTTCAGCCCCACGGGGCCATGGAGGGGCCAGAGGAGGGGAAGGGGGGCTGGGAAGGGAGGGGAGGGGAGTCAGGGGAGGGGACGGGGGGGGGCGCGGGGAGAGCCACTGGAGGGCAGTGTCTGTGCTCCTTGTCCTTCTGTTGGGTCCCGCCCGGTCTCTCTCCTGCTCTCTGTGGAGCTGATCGAGGAAACAGCCCTCCCGGGAATCCCGCCTGGAGGGTGAATCCGGGACACAGGCCCTTTGGTGTTTACCCGCTGTCTGGGGCCTGGAGGGTCCCTAGAGCAGGCCCAAGCCCGCCTGGGTGTGGGGGCTCGAGACGCTCTGGGGGGGGGGGGCGTGGGGGCAGGGACAGTGGGACAGTGTCTTCCCAGAGCAGGAGAGATGGGGCATTGGGCGCAGTCACAGAGGGACCCCCCAGGGGGAGTGGAGCCCTCTCCTCGGGGAAGGGCTGGGAGACGGGATCTTCCAGCCACATGCAGTGGCCCCCGTGGCCCTGCCAGGCCCACATGCATGGCTAGATGCTCGGGGAGGTGGGTGGGGCCCGGGAGTTTGATCCCTGTGGCCACGGCTCTGCCCCTTCCGCGCTGCTCTCGGCTTTGAGATGTAGGGTCCCCAAAAGGAGAGTTGACTCCCTCGTGGCCCCCCAGGCTGGTCACCCCCGCCCTCTGCTCCCTCACCTCCTGAGCGGCTCCCGCCCTCCCCACCGCCAGCCCCGTCACCCGGGACCACTCAGAGGGGCAGGGCGGGGGCAGGGCGGGGGCAGGACGACCTCGGCACAGCCACGTTCAAAGGAAGGGGAAGGGCAGCTGGAGCCCGTTTGATAATATTTTTTATGTCATCTAATAGATCTGAAATATTGTCATTTTGGCCGATTAGCCATATAAAATTATGAAGGAGATATTTTATGTTCCGTTTCCCCAGAAGTTTTTACGGCGCTGACATTGGTCCCTACCAGGCCCACGGCCGCAGTGGACACGCAGCCTCGTAAATCTGGCCTGGCCTGGCCTGCCCCCGGGGCCCTGTCTGTACTGGCCGCCTCCTCCCCGCTGCAGGCCTCTGTCCTGAGTGTTTGACCCCCCTCCTAAAGAACCATCCCCCCACCCCCGCTGCCCCTGGCGGCCCCCACAGTCAGGGACAGGGATCGGGCTCAGCCTGATGCCACAGCCCTGTAGAAGGACACGGGAGCCAGAGAGATATTCCAGGGGTTAGCGCACGTGTCTTTGCGCGTGGCCAACCTGGGCTCGATCCCCACCCACCACGACAGTAAGTCGTGATCACAAATGGAAATGGCCCAATGCCCCCGAAATTAAATTAAGGGGCGGGGGAAGGACACTACACTGGCCAGGAGGAACCACCCCAACTGAATCCTTCGTCTCTGACCACCAGGGCACCCGGACCCTGCTGGCTTGTGGGGACAGCTCGGTCGCCAAATGGGTAGATCCCCATGGGGCCGCTGTCCTGCTGCCTGCTGGGTGGGAGGTGCGGCAGCACCCCGCGGCTGGGTTGGGGGTGCAGGTGGGGGTAGCCGGGCACGGGGAGTCCTTTCCTGCCCGGTGCATGTGGCTGGAAAGCAGTGGGGGCGGGGGGAAGCAGGACGAGCGTCTCGGGATTTTGGGGTGTCTGTGACCTCAGGTCTGAAGACTGCATCGCTGTTGGGGGTGGGCTGAGGAAGGCCAGTCTGGCCATCTGGAGTCCAACGAAGCTGTGGTCAGCTGGGCTCCCACAGGGACGTGTCCTGGGGGTCCTTGCAGAGACAGCCCGGTCGACTGTGACTGCCTCGTGGCCCCTACGGGGGTGCCCACCAGGAATGCGGCACCCCCCCTATCCAGCCTTTAACTCTCTTGCCGGGAACCCACCATGTGGGCCCTGGGGCCCAGCAAGTCACCCCCAGGCACGGAACCAGACATGCCCGAGGGCGCATGGTTTGCTCTAACCCCAGACAGTGGCTCATGGAAATGACCACAGACAGAGGGACGGGGTGGGGTGGGGGGACGCCCAGGGCCCGTCTGCACAGTGACCATGGGCAGCAGGACAGGGTGTAGGGGATGCCCAAGGCCCTTCTGCACAGCAACCGTGGTGGACAGCTGTTAGGAGGGAGTGTCCAGCAGCATGAGCTGGGAGAGGCTGCGGAACCCAGGGCAGCTCAGTGAGGCCAGCGTCGGGCAGATGGGGACGAGGAAAGACAGGAGGACAAAGTCCTGGGACCAGGGCGGGCCGGGAGCACCAGGCCCTTGCAGGTGTCTGGGGAGTGGGGCTTCTTAGCACAAGGGGGGTGGGAAGCAGGGATGGGAGGATGTGGCCAAAACTGGGTGCATTTTTGACAGAGCCCCTGGGATTCTCGGGGTTCGTTTCCGGGACAGGGACTGTCTTTCTTGTTCACCTGCTTTGTGCCTGGTGCGATTCCTGGTCCAGAGAGGCTTTCAGTGAGTAATGGAGGGTTAGGCGGACGGCTGGACAGATGGAGAGATGGGAGTATGGCCGGAGACATGGAGGGAGGATGGGAGGAAGGAGGGAGGGAAGGATGAAGGGGAGAATAGAGTAGATAAACAGCTGAATGGATGGTGGAAGGGTGGGAGGGAGGATGGGCAGCTGGATGGAAGAACGGAGGATGCAGATGGGTGGATGACGGAGGGAAGTGTGCAGATGGCTCGGGAAAGTGGGGGCTGAGGGTCGCCTTGCGGAGAGAGTGGGGGCCTCTTAACTCTCTGCTGGGGTCCCCTGAACCCCGGGGGCAGTGCCTACCGCTGTCCAGGCCTGGTAAAGTCAGTTCCGAGTGCCTATGACTCTGCACACACCACTCCCCCGCCCGCCTGCCCCACGAGGCAGCTGTCAAGCCACTCCTGGACTCCCCTTGTCCTGCCCAGAGCAGGATCTGAACCCCCAAGTCCTCGGGGAGCCGTGGGCTCAGGCCGAGCGAGGAATCACCCTGCACATTAAGGACAGTCCTGACCTTGGCACAGGCCGCCCGGGTCGTCCGGGTCGTAGCCTTCCCTTGCAGCAGAGTTTCAAGAGCAGGCAAAGCAGTGAAGCAAAGTAGACATTTTTGAAATGAATTTACTTAGAAGGATGTAAGGGGAGAGGAAGGGAGGGGTGCGTGCCCGAGAGAGGACATGGGCTTCCTTAGACCCATGGGTGGCACAGCCGGGAGTTCTCAGGTAAACGTAAGAGTTAACCTGGGCATCGTCATGGGAGAAGCCTCGCCAGGAGGAAGGTCCTTCCCAATATCCCATCATGATTCTCCTGGTGCTTCTCCTTTTCCAAGGGGTTCGCCTTTCACTGGATGGTGCCTCAGTTTCTCCATTGCCAAAGTGCTGAGTTTTTGCATCTCAAAGAGAAGCCGTCTTCATGCCTTTGAGCTACAAGAAGACTGGGAAATTTCCTCTTAACTTTTACTATTTTCCCAAACTTTACTACCAGGGTCCCCAACCCATCATCCTGCAACAGAAGGATCAGATGGATGGATGGATGGATGGATGGATGGATGGATGGATGGATGGATGGACGAATAGATAAATAGATGGATGGATGGATGGATGGGTGAGCGGACAGACAGGCAGATGGATAAGTCGGTAGGTGGGTGAATGGGTGAGTGGGTGGGATGATAATTGGTAGGCGGAAGAATGGATGAAGAGTAGATTGTTGAATGGATGAAAAAATGGTGGGAGGTGAGTGGATTTATCAATGTTGGATGGATAAATGGACGGATGGGTGGGTGGAAGGGAGGATGGATGTTTGTATTGATATAAAGAGGGTTGGTTGGATGGGAGAATGGGTGATGAATGGGTTGAAGGATGGGTGGAAGGATGGGAGAATGGATGGATCGGTGATAGATGGGAATGGATGGATGGCTGGAAGGATGGATGGATAGGTGGATGAATGGGTGGATGGGTGGATGGGTGATGGATGGAAGTGGATGGATGAATGGGTGATGGGTGGGTGGATCGATGGGTGGATGGATGGGAAAAGGATGGATAGATGGGTAGATGAACAGGAGGATTTATGGGTGGGTGAATGGGGAGGATGGGTGGATGGGTGGATGGGAGGGAGGTTGAATGAATAATGGACTACTGGATGGATGAACAGATGATGGTAGGTTGATAGATGGATGAGCAGATTGATATCAAACTCTCAAATTTGTTATTGTAACCAGACATATTCCACAGGAAGCCACAGCACACTGTTTGGCATTCTGTAGCTGGGTAATGAAAGAATAGAAGCTTTGACTGTTTTTATGATTTCCAAACAAAGATGTCGCTGAATTTCACTCACTGGGAAGACACCAGTCAATTTTATTTCCAAACAAACTCAACTTGGATCCAATCCCCTCCCCGCCTGCAGAAAAAAAGCATTTTCCACTCTGGGCCGGGCAGGCAGTGCTGAGGGAACCCACTTCCCGCCTCTTCCCAGCAGCAGAGGCTGATCACGGCAGCCCAAAGGCGGATGCTTCCTGCTAGATAATCGGTCAGGCGGGGGAGACATCCTCGTGGGGGCTGTGCTTCCGTGGGCCGGCTCCCATGGTCAGGAATAAAAGCACCAGGACTCCCTTTGGCTTGTAACTCGAGCACATTGCAGGGGAGCCAGTTCCCGGGAAGGCCAACAGACGGCAGGAACAATGGTGGGATCTGTGAGCTCCCAGATAAGGCCGCCCTGAAGAGCAACTTGCTCCGGGCCGCGTGGGTCCGTCCAGCAGAGACAGACACACGGTCCAGGATGGACACTTGTCATCAGCAGCCGCTATCTCGTGCCCTGCTGCTGCTGGTCCTGGGGTGGCTCTGCTGATGAATGCGCTCTCGGCGCTGCGGGCAGGATGACAGCCCCGTGCAGTCAGCCGGCGAGATAATCGCTTCCGCGGGGCCATCAGATTCCAGCTGGCCCTTATCTCCGAGCTGCTTTGCAACCCTGTGTAAATCACGGGCAACTGCAGCTCTCGAGTGCTCTCTCGCCCTGAAGTAACCAATTCTTGCTCCTTTGGAAAAAAAAAATTCAGTCCCTTGTGCAGTGTTCTCAGCCATGCAAACGTGCTGCGTGACCCCTCCTCCCCGAACGGTGCTAACACCCACCCACGAGGCTCTGACTGACACCTGCCATTTCTATATCTAGATACTGGTCGTGGATTTAGCTTTTTTTTTTTTTAAATACCTTCTTAGGCATTCCACAAATCTTAAAGCACAGTGTGTGCCAAGGTCAAGGGAGGGACTGGGAGGACATTGGGTCAGGACAAGCCCCCAAGATACTTCCCTGGTGGACCTGGAGTGACTGAGTGGGTTCCCTTCCTAGCCTGAGGCATCAAAGCTACTCCGGCAGCCACAAAACACCTGGGCTGAGTGGGTGGGGGACACTCAGCTCGCCCAGGCCCACGTCCTTCCCAAGGGCCGTTGGTTCAGGACCCGCCAGCAAACCCTGTTTCTGGAACAATCCCAGCAGCTCCTGCCTGGGAAATGCCTGCCTGGTCTTTGACACCAGAAGGCAGAGATGCCCTGTTGTCTCCTTACAGCCTTGGGGCCCCTCGGGACTCTGGGGTCTTAAATCTGGTCACACCCAGAGATGCTCAGGGCTGACTCCTGGCCCTGCGCTGAGCAATCGTTCCTGGTGGGGCTCAGGGGACCATATAGGGATGCTGGAACTTGAACCCAGGTCAGCTGCGTGCAAGGCCGGTTCCCTACCTGCTGGGCTTTCCCTCTGGCCCCAGAGCTGGGCCTTGGTGGGTTGGGCCTGTTGATCCAAAGACCATCACCAGGTGCGGGCTGGGCCTGGGGTTCAGGGCAGAGGCTGGAGCCCAGGACTTTGGCACTTGCCTTCCTTTCGGCCCCGTGCCTTCGGTCATTGCGGTAGGCAGACAGGCCGGCGCCCTGGGGAGGTAGAAGGAGTGTGAGCAGCTGTGGAAGCTGTTGTTCCCAGGGAGGCTGGGCGCCGTGGGGTGGGCTCTGTCTGGAGACCCTGGCTCGCGGTCACGTATAAATCACGCTTGCTGGGGCCCTCATGCCCACTCAGTGTGCCCCTGCAGACGCCAGGCGTCGTCTGATCCACACGGAGAGAGCAGGTCTCCCCTGAATTCTGTTGCCAGGCCCCCCAGAGGGCATGGCTCCAGCCCCCAGAGGGTGTGGCTCCAGCCTCAGAGGGCGTGGCTCCTGCTCATGAAGGCGTGGCTCTGTCCTAGGGGCGTGGCTACGGCCCTGAGGGCGTAGCTCCACCCTGGAAGTGTGGTTTTGCCCCTCAGAGGCGTGGCTATAATCTCTACAGGGCGTGGCTCTGTCCTGGGGGCGTGACTTTAACTCAGAGGGAGGGTGTGGCTCCACGCTGGAAGGTGTGGCTCTGGCCCCTCCAGAAGGTGTGGCTCTGACTCCCACCCCCCCGTAAGGCGTGGCTCTGACGCCCCCTGTAGGGTGTGGCTCTGTCCTGGGGGCGTGGCTCCAGTCCTGAGGGCGTAGCTCCACCCTGGAAGGTGTGGCTCTGCCCCTCAGAGGGCGTGGCTATGATCTCCAGAGGGTTTGGCTCTGTCCTGGGGCGTGGCTTCAGCCCTGAGGGTGTGGCTCCGTCCTGGAAGGCGTGGCTATGCCCCCAGAGGGCGTGGCCCGGACCCCCGGAGGGCGTGGTTTCCCCCCCAGGGTGTGGCTCCGCCCTGAAAGGCGCGGCTCTGGTCCCCCAGTGGGCGTGGCTCTGACCCCCAAAGGGCATGGTTCCAGGCCCCTGCGAGCGTGGCTCCAGCCCCAGAGCTGCTCACCCAGAGCTTCTGTGGCCGTTTCAGTCTCAAAATTGTGTCCACAGATGCCATCTGCTCTTGTGTTCAGGAGACCGCGACAGCACACAGACGTGGCTGTGTGAGTGCCCAGTGAGAATGGAGACACCTGGGATGCAAATGGCGCTGGGTCCACTCCCACTCCAGCCTCCTGTCCCCACAGGACCCTGCAAGCCCAGGGCCAGGACCCAGACGGTGCTACATGGTTGGCTTTGCTGCTTTGACAAACGTCACCCACGGGCATCTGAGTTTTCATGACTTGTGGGGTCAGGCACCCTAAGGAGATCAACACGGAGGCTCTGGCCAGCACTGGCAGTGGACAGCACGGCTGGGCTTGGTGGTCTGTGCATCAGGTCAAGGGCAGGAACCCCTCTAGGGCGGGGGCAGGGCACTCACCCTGCCTTTGGCTGCTGCATCTGGTGCAATAAAGTGCATGTGAATAATAGATCCCCAGACTCGGCCACTCCTAGGCTCTCTCGAACCTCCCCCAGGCCCCTTAAGGAGTCCATTTGAGGGCACAAGCTTTGGCCTCCAAACCTCTGTGCCCGTGGCCACATTCATGGTGGAGAAGCAAAGCAGAGAGAGGATGGCGTCGATGTGGCCGTTTCCTCTCTTGGGGCCCGAAGCCTCCTATGCTACTTTCCTAACCAGCACCGCCCGGACACATGGTGTGTGTGACTTGCCTCGCCTGGCCACGCTGGCCTGTGAGCTCTCTGAGTGTGCTGTCCATCCCTGGCTGTGCCTCCTGCTCGTGGTTCTGGCTTCTTCCTCAGGCCACTGCCTTCTCGGGATGCTCTTTCCTGCCCCTCCTCGTCCATCTGACCTGCCACACGCCGCCTGAGCTCTCCTGTCCAGTGATGACTTCAGCCTTATTATCTGAGAAACTTCCTAAGCTGTGAAAGGCCACGTGCCAGCCCAGCGAGGGTGGAAAGGAACCATGACAGGCCCCGGGAGAAAATGAGGCTTGTCGACCCAGGAGGAAACCAAGAGAAATGTGCTAGAGCACCAACCCTGCTCTCGCTGACCTGTGCCTCAGCCCCAGCACCAGCCCCCCGTGGGGTTACCTCCAGCCCCTATGGGGTCACCTCCTGGTCCCCTCGTGGGGTCACCTCCTGCCATTCTTCCACAGGGAGTCCTTCCTTGGCTTCCCTACACGCTATCCATTTTGTCAGGTTTGAAGCCCTGGGGGAACAGAATGACCCTAAGTTTTCTACGGTTTCACCCCCTTTGCCCCCAGAATGGAGAGAGACTCCTGTGTCTTGCCAGGAGTGATCCCTGAGCACAGAGCTGGGAGTAAGCTCTGAGCACCACCAGGTGTGGCCCCAAAGCAAACCCACATCAGTGTGTTGGGAGGCCGGTGTCAGTCGACACTGAGCAAAATGCGGGCATTCGGTGAGCCAGTCTCCTGGCTCCTGCTGCTTACTCAGCACCAGCCTCGGCACTAGCACTGGCACCGGGAATAGCACTGGCACCAGCACCAGTACTAACACCAGCACCAACACCAGCACCAGCACCAGCACCAGAACCAATACCAACACCAGCACCAACACAGCACCTGCACCAACACCAACACCAGCACCAAAACAGCACCAACACCAGCACAACACCGGACACAACACCAACATCAGCACCAAAACAGCACCAACACCGGAACCAACACCAGCACCTGCACCAACACCAACACCAGCACCAACACCAACACCAGCACCAACACCAGAACCTGCACCAACACCAGCACCAACACCAGCACCAGCAACAGCACCAGCACCTGTACCAACACCAGCATCAATACTGGCACAGCCTCCCCATCTCTGTGCCAATGGCCATCGGCTTTTCCACCGTGGTGTGTAGAGGCGCGTGCCAGCTCTCACTCCTGGCCTAGCACCAACCTATGGCGAGCCTGACCCCCTAGCTCTCATTCTTGCAATCCCCGGCCTGCAGCTTGCATCTCCTCTGGAACCTTTCGGGTGAGGGGGCATGTCCTGAACAGTGCGGAACTGAGAGCTTCCCAGTACTGAGTGCTTTGACAATCTCACCCCAACTCTGCAGCTCTCTGAGGTTGCCGGTGTTTCTGTGGGTCTCTGCGGGTGCCCTGGGGATGGCGCTGTCATCGTCTCCCTGCCAGAGCGCCTGCCTGTCGCGGTGGCTCGTGGGCACTTGCGGCTACGACTTTCAGCTCGAGGCCCCTGGCCCCTGGCATCTCTGCAGCCCCGTGCCGTTTCTTGCGCCAGCCCAGCTGGACCGTGTAGACACCAGGAGCTGGCAAGAGGTTATCACATCTGCCTGAGGAAGCAAATGCTCAGCTCTGCGGCTCCACCCACAAGAGCTTCCACTCCCCGCGCGGGACCCTCCACTGCTCCTCCTCAGAGTTTTGACTTCAGTTCTAGCTGCGGCCCTGGGGTGTGGCCGCCTCATCTGTCCACGCCCTGGCGTCGGGCACTCCGGCAGAAGCTTCTTAATCTTGGCTGCAGGGACAGACCCAGGACCCGGCCATCTCTTCAAATCCACCTTTCATGTTCTGGGGATGGAACCCTGCTGGTGAGATTTCTGGCTGCTCTGATCTAGTTTCGATATGTTGGGGATGTCTCCACATGCTTCTCCGAGGGACTCATCCTGCAGCCCCATCACAAGTGACTGAGGGTTCCTTCCTGCGCATTCCGCCTGCCCTGGTCATCTCTCAGCTTTTGTTCCAGACTATTCTCACCGGGCAGAGGCGATATCTCAGTTTCATTCCCACGTGCAGCTCCCATGAACAATAGCCAACAGTTTCCATACACCTCATGGCAACATCTGTTCAGCCCTCCTCTGCGCATTTTTGGATCAGTTGTTTGGGGTGTATTTCGGCTTGTTGAGCTCTGAGCGGGCTTCATTGATCTCGGATATTAGCCCTTCGTCAGATATGTGGCGTGCAAATATTTACTCCTGCTGTCTTTTGATTTCAGTCTGCGTTTCCATGGCCTCGCGGAGGGCGCTCAGGCTGATGTGACTGTTTAGTTTTGCCTTTGCTTTCTTTGCCGAATGTGAGGAAGCACAGAAGCCACCTTCTGAAGGCGATATCGAGTTGGAGCATTTTATAGAGATGATCTCTCTCTCTCTGACGGAAGACGTTTCCTTCTCTTCTTTTCAAAGATTTTTTTTTTTTTCACGACTCTGCTGGAAGTTATCGCGAGCCACTTTCTGCATCTGTGGAGATGATGGTACAATTGTTCCTTTCTCATCAATCACCGGCTCCCGGTCGATGTACCACCCTGCCGAGCCCGCCCTGTGCCCCCAAGATAAGCGCAGGGAGCCCCATGGCGCAGCTGTAAATCAGGCTGTGAGGAGGCCCCCGCGGTGCTGGGGCTGGCGGGAAGGGCTCTGTGGCACTGGGGCTTCCTCCTGATGTGAGGCTCAGGTGCCACGGTCAGGGTTCTGTTCTTCCTTCAGAGGAGCTGAGCAGCATTTTATCTCTTGGCCAGGTTTTAAACTAGGGTATTGTATTCTTGCAGGCACCACCAGGAGTAATACCCTCAGGGCAGAGCCAGGAATTACTAATTCCCAGTAATTCCTCAGTCACACCCACGAGCATTGCTGGGTGTGACTCGAACCCCTGTTAAACTGGGCCGAGGGGCTGGAGCAATAGCACAGTGGAGATGTGCAATAGCACACCGGAGACGAGATGGATAGGGTGTTTGCCTTGCACGTGGATGACTGGGGTTCAATCCCCAGCATACCATAGGGTCCCCTGAGCATGGCCAGGAGTAATTGCTGAGTGCAGAGATAGGAGCAACCCCTGTGCATTGCCAGGTGTGACCCAAAAAGGCAATAAATAAATAAATAAAATAAATAAATAAATAAAGGACTAAGATCTCCCCAGAGGAATCACACGAAGGTGACTTGTGATGCAACAAGCAAAGGGTCCTTATTGTCTGTCCTGAGCTAGGGCCCCTTCCAGCTCACCCACACAGTGGCTTCCTCAGAGCGAGTGGCCCCTTGCCACGGATGTGTAGGGTTTTATCTCCCAGCATTACATAACGGGGTTTGTCTTTGGCAATGGTCTAGGGGGTTTCCCAGCTATTTCCAGCTACTTGGTAACTTCTGTTTTGCTGGAGGCAGGCTGAGGCAGTGGCCAGGCGGGGACCTTCCTGGTCATTTCTGTTCGGTTGTCCTGGCTGGCCACATCACTTCAGGAAACCATAACTTAAGCCTCGGAATCCAAAACTTAGGCCTGGCTCCTTATTGGGCCTGTCATAGTACTGCCTTTGCTTCTTTATCTTTCATCCCCCTCCCCCCCAAAAAATTAAATAAAAGTCGGGAATTCTTGAATACTTGGGAGGGAGTTTTCTCTTTTTTTTTTATTTTTTTGCTCTTTGGGTCACACCCGGCAATGCACAGGGGTTTCTCTGGGCTCTGAACTCAGGAATTACCCCTGACGGTGCTCAGGGGACCATATGGGATACTGGGAATCGAACCCGTGTCGGTCGCGTGCAAGACAAATGCCCTACCCGCTGTGCTATTGCTCCAGGAGTTTTCTCTTGTCTAAGTTTGTCTCAATGTTTGGAATAAACATAATCACAGTGTCTTCTTTGGTGGAGGCCACACCTACTGATCCTCAGGGGTCACTCCTGGTGGTGCTCCGGGACCAGATGGGATGCGGGGGATCAAACCCAGATGGGCCGCATGCAAGGCCAACGCCTTCCCCGCTGTGCTGTCGCTCCAGCCTCCATTTTCTTATTAGTTCCTTTTCTCCCACTCACCCAACTTTGCAAGAACACTCGGAACACGGCGGACGCCTTCAGCTCCAGCATGCAGCTGCAGGAGTTCCAGCTGAAGGTGTCTTCATAGTACCGCCACAACCCTGAGAGTTTTCATTTGTGTCCTGTGCTCCTGTTATAGATAAATCTGTCTCAGGGTTATCAATTTAATTAAATTTATTTAAAACACTGCGAGTTTTTTTATAGCCATGTTGAGCTTCCATATCTTTATTTTCTATTTTTAATATCTTATCTTTTTCCCCTTGTGCCTACTTATTTCACATTGATTCTATTTTCTCTTTACCTTCTTCAGATAAAATATTTTCTCATTAATTTTCAAAGACTATTCTTTCGTAGCACTGGTATTTAAGAGAATGTATCTCAATAGTACCTTTATTATTTTCTTGTTCCCCATTTATTCTGATTTTGGTTCTGACTGGTGCCAGGGCTTACGTTATTTAGACGTGCGTTTCTTGGTTTCAAGACATGTCCAGTTTTAATAATCATCTTTAAAAATTGATGTGTAGCCAACTTTTACCGAAGACCATAGGAATAAGATTTTAGATACACTACTTGCAAACAGAAAATATGATAATATTCTCTCCAGGTGGGTTTCATCCCTTTCCTAGATTTTACTCCTCCTGGTTTCCTAATGTCATTTTGGTCTTTGGTCCTTATTTGCTCAGTCTTAAAGGATGTTTCACCCCTCCTCTGCCTCCCGAGCTCCGTGCTGGTTCCAGAGTCCGTAAAAGCAGATCTCCATCTCCCGGGTCAGGGATGGCTTCGTGGATGTTGCCAGCCGCGACATGCAGGGACCTCACTGAGCTCGTCCTCGCCTCCGAATGTGACACATCACAGCTCCCACCCGTGTTGGCTCTGTCCCACCCTGTGCGACTGTCTTTCCTTTCTCGGTTAGTTTCCTCAGAGCGTCTACGCTTCTCCTCACCCTGACCCTCCCTCGGGTCTCTGTTCGCCCCCAAGCGTGTGTCTGCTCCCCTTTAGGAGGGTTCTCCGGGGAGCGGGGCCGACTTCTGCTTCTTCCCTGCCCCTCCCTGCCCTTCTGTCCCCAGGCACGTGCCATCAGTCCGGAAGTGTCCACTGTTGCTGGGTGGGCTCTGGTGGCCCCAGGCACGGCTCTCACTGCCCTGGCTGTCCACAGCCTGTCCCTCTCTCAGCCCTGGACGTGGAGCTCAGCAGCTCCGGTACCCTGCACTTGGAGCTCTCTCCCAAGGGCACAGGATGGAGCTGGACAGTGCCGGGGCCACGGGCTTCGGAGCTGACCATGCTCCATCCAGCCCTCAGGCCAGGCCTGACCACATGTCCATGTCCCCTGACTGCACCTTTGTTGCCAGCTCTGCCCCAAGCCCTTCCCATTGGGCAGCTGGCTGGGCGGGCAGTGTCTGACCAAGGAGCCGCAGTGACCAGTGCCCTGGGGTCAGCACCCACTGTCCGCCTTTCCCTTTCCAGTGAAATGGGGCTGACGCCTGTGCCAAGGAGGGTCTCAGGCCACGTCTGACCAGCGATGAACCCGCCTCTGTGCCAGGGGGTGCTGCCCCAGGGGGAACTCCCGGGTGGCTGTCGCCCCCACACCAGCTGCGGCCCCCACGCCCTTCCCTGCCCAAGCTGTGCGGATCCATCTATGCCCACAGTCCGGGGGGGGGCGGGGCGGGAGTGATGGGCCTGGGCCCCTGCCTATGGCCGGGCCCCCAGACTCCTTGGGGAGCGGCCCCTCGGGCTGGGCTGAAGTGTCTGCTGCACGTGGCCCCCGTGTCCACACTCGCCAGGGATGTCACGCACAGAGCAAGCCCACAGTCCAGTCCAGGACGGAACTGACAGATGTGAGGGCAAGACTTAGCCTCTGCAACGTCAGCGAGGCCCCAGGTGCAGTTCCAGGAACTGAAACAGTCTCAGTTTCCCAGCAATGAAACAATGTGTCGCTGGTTGACCTGGCCAGCAAGTGGCTAGATCAATCAGTCACATGCCCCGGAAACTGCCTTTGTTAACCCTGAAAGAATGAGTAGTCTATGGAACCATGAACTGCCAGTGAAAACTACTGTTTAACCATTGCCTGAGCACTGTTACTCCAGACGCTTGCCAAAACAACACCTTTGATTGGTAACTAGCTAAGAGTTTTTTCTGAAACAATAAGGCATGTACTGCTTATGGAATCAAACCCTATATAAACCGCCTGCTGCCTGAAGTCAGGGTCACTATCAAGAGCCCACTCTGTGGGTGAGATAGTTGACCCCAGAATACTGTAGCACTGTAATCCCGTTGTTCATCGAGTTGCTCACGGGCCCAGTAACGTCTCACAACAAATTGTGAGACTTGTTGTCACTGTGTTTGGCATATCAAATACGTCACGGCGAGCTTGCCAGGCTTTGTCGTGCGGGCGAGATACTCTCAGTAGCTTGCCAGGCTCTCGAGAGGGGTGGAGGAATCGAACCCGGGTCAGCCGCGTGCAAGGCAAACACCCCACCCACTGTGCTATTGCTCCAGCCTGACCCAGGATACTGGAATAAAACTCCTTCTGCTTTTGCATTATTGAGCTCATGTCTCTGTCTCGCCGCTTGGGAACCCGTAGTCCCGGGCTTCCCACGGGCAGTTGGCACACACTGCTGCCTGTCTATGAGGCCAGGGGCCAGAGAGATCTCAGCATGGGGCCTCCCGTCCCATCATCCTCCGCTTTAAGCTGGCGGGTCTGTCCCCAGGGATATCCAGCCCCTGGAGCCGTCTGATTCTCTTCCTTCCTGCCCTGTGTCCCCTCCCCCCAGGCTCCCAGTGAGAAGTTCCTCCCAGACAGCCCTGCGAACAGCCAGTCCAGAAGCTGCCTCTGCTGTGGGCACCTGAGACGCTCTCTGCCCACTTCCACCCGTGATCCTAGCTGTGGCTGGTGCTGGGGCCCGCCCCTGGACTCCAGACCGGTGGGAGTCCCAGTGTCCACTGCAGGGACCCAGATGCCTGAGAGGCGCCTCCCTGGCCATGGGGACACACTTGGCCTGCAGGATGGCTGCGGGGTCCTGGGGCCGGGGGCCGACACGCTGCCCGCGGCTGCCCGTATGACCCCACCCCCACCCCCAGTGCCCCGTCTAGGGCCCAGCAAATTACCTGCCCTCCGCTCACTGCGCCTCTGCTGCAGCTGCCTTAATTAAATGGAAATCCTGATATTTTGCTTTTCCTCCCTGTTTGATCTGCCACTGGAACTAATGGCTACTAATTACATGTGATGTTTACAAGAGCCACACAGGGCCTGGCGGGCGGCGCGGGAGACCCCTCTGGTAGGACCGGTGAGAGCAGACTGGAAGGGCCTAAGGCCACGGCAGCGGGCAGCGCGGAGGAGTTGCCGGCCACCCCTTACGGTACAGGGAAGAGGAATCCCTCGGCCTCTGCCAGCCGGGGGCTCACAGAAACGTGTTGGGGGTGAATGAATGAGGGGGGCTGGGGTGGGAGCCTAAGGGTCTCGGGAGAGAGGGCCGGGGCCTGCGGGAACCCGGCGAGGGGGAGGCCCAGCCTGTGCAAACGGCTGATGGATCATTGTAATTAGCTCTCAGAATTTTTAATTATAGGAGCTGTATAAATAATCACCCGTCCCCGAGCCCTAATGTGAGTCCTTGTCCTCATGGGGACAGTCTGCTTAGGGGCCTTCACTGGTAACCAGGTGTCCTTGCAGGCAGCAGGGACCAGAGACGCTGCCACATTAGCCCCCGGGGTGTGGGTCAGTGGGAGGGGGTACGGGCGCTGCCAAGGGACCCCCAAAGGAGCACGCAGCCCCCAGCGGGTGGGTGTGGTCACTGGGGTCACCGAGGAGGCAAGCAGCAAAGCCGGAGCTGAGCCCAGGACGGTTCATTTCCCACCCGCAGCCGTCCCAGGGTCGATGGTTGGTGGCCCCCGGACAGCACGGCCTCCGCAGCTCCTCCTGCTGGCCATCGTTTGGGCACTGTGAGCAGGTTGGAAAGTCTGGAATGTTCTATCGCCACCTCATTCCTGAAGCACAGGGAGAGCTGGATTCCTGCAGGGGCCACTTGGGGGACACCCCCACCGAGCCCTCCCCTCTCCCCCTGCACCCAGGACCTGGGCCCTGTGTCACCGGCTCAGCACTGAGGCTGTCCACAGCCAAGATGGGCCGTGGCTCTTCCCCCATGTGGCTTCCTTCAAGCAGAGGCTGGGTGCTCTCCTCCCTCCACACCCCTGCACCTAGCTCTGGGCAGGGTGGACCCGGGTGCCTGCCAGCCCATGCAGGGTGGAGGAGCTCGGGTCCCCAAGAGGGAGCCCCAGGCTGGCCCTCACTGCTCTGGTTTGAGAGAGAGTGTTCTCCTGTTGGACCCGGGTTTTGGATCCCCTGTCCACACACTGTAATGCAAAGCAAAGGAACTTTATTGCTAGTCGGAGCCAGCGCTAGCCTAAGCTAGGGTCCGAGTCTCACCCAACGCAGGGGAGTCTCGACAAGGACCCCGACTCCAAATCACCAGCGGTTTATATAGGCTCCAGAGTTTAAGAGGCAATTTATATACTGGCCTATTTTTAGCATTGACCCTATCACGACAGTGGTCAGCAATTAGACAACAGTTAGTAACAGTTTCTAAGGAGGGTGCAGTGACCCCGCACGGCCGGCCAGATCCAGCTGCCCAATTCCTTATCTCGGCAAATGACTCAACTGGGACTTGACCAGCAACTGCAGGTTCTAGTCCAGGGAGACAGACACTGAGACCCGGCTGAGACTCAATGTAGGCTGCAGCCTGTCATGGCCGCAGTTCCGCCCTCACATCCTCACCGTCATGTCCACTACAGCGGCCCAGGCGGCTCCCTCACCTCTGGGCACTGCCCAGGTGCTGGTGTGGTGACCCATGTCCTCCCAAGCCTCTCCACGGCCAGCAGTGGGCGTCACCCCTTGGTGCTGAGGCCTGCTCACGAGGAAGACAGGGGCGGATGGCCCTGAGTGGAAGGACATTGAGGAGCCCGGGGCACACCTGGGGTCAAGAGGATGGAGTGTCCAGGAGTGTCCCCCAGCAGAGCTTGAAGGTGTCCACGGCAGCCTCTCTGGCACCAGGAGGAGGGGCTGCTCCCCTGCCCTTGCCCCCATTACTGAAACTTCTTTTTGGGGGGTCACACCTGGAGATGTACAGGGGTTACTCTGGCTCTGCACTCAGGAATTATTTTTGGCGGTGCTCAGGGGACCATATGGGATGCCGGGTTGGCCACGTGCAAGGCAAACGCCCTACCCGCTGTGCTATCGCTCCAGCCCCTGAAACTTTTTTTTTTTTTGCTTTTTTGGGTCACACTTGGTGATGCTCAGGGGCTCCTCCTGGCTCTGCACTCAGAAATTACCCCTGCTGGTGCTCAGGGGACCATATGGGATTCCGGGAATCGAACCTGGGTCAGCCGCGTGCAAGGCAAATGCCCTCCCTGCTGGGCTATCGCTCCAGCCCTGTTACTAAAACTTTAAAAGAAGCAGCAGGAATCGTGTGAGACGGGTCCACACCCCAGCCTGCAGGACTGCACATGTTTATCACAAAACCAAGTTGTAGCCTCCTGAGCTGAGAAATGGGGTGTGTGGACAAGCAGGCCCTCCCCGACTCATCCCTCCCCAGCTCCGTGCCCAGGACAGGCCTGTCCTCTGATGAGAAGGAGCGAGTGAGGGCTTTTCTGCGTCAGGCTTCCGCTGTCAGCGTCCTTGCTGACCACTCGTCTGTGGCCAGGCAGTCCACGGAGCGTGGGCTTCCACTGACACCCCTGACGCTTTTTGCCGTTTCTCTCCCAAAGCCCTCAGTAAGGTGGGGCAATCGCGGTGGAAAGGTGTTTGCTTGCATGCAGCCAACCCAGGTTTGCTCCCAGACACTGCAGCTGGTCCCCTGGGCATCACCTAGAGCATCACCAGGAGGAAGCCCTGGGCAGGGGAGCCCCAAAGCCCCCCAAATTCCACCCAAAGAGTCATGCTGCTGGGAGCAGGGCTGTGGGGGCTTGGGCCAGCCTCGAGAGCGTGTCCCCCTGAGGGGCTGAGAGTGTCTGGCAGCGCCTGGGAGTTTGCAGTCACACGTGCGGTGAGAGGGAGTGAGTGGGCACCGCCAGACACTGCGACTTTAATGACTCCCGCGGGGATGAGATCGAGGCGCTGTGGGTTTGCGAGGCTCTTCCCGGCAGACGTGTGAAGTTCCGCACCTTCTCTTGATTGTTTTAATGGAACATCTCTTCGCACCTCCGTGGCTTGTCTGGTTTGGAACTGATTTGTGTTTTTTTACATCTCGCCTCGTTTGTTTTGCTCTCTGACTGTTCTTTCGGGGAAACGGTTGGCGATTCCCATCCATTGCCATTCGCTTGCCGTTTCAGGAACTGTGGGGCCCTCCAGAGAAGATCTTCCTCCTTCACCCTAGCACTCCCGAACGCTATTTTCTAACGCTTCCTCCATTGGCCTTTTCCTTGCTTTACGCTTAGGACTCCAACGCGTTTGAAGTAAATGCTTTTGAATGGCAGGATAGAGGAGTTACTGTCACTGTCACTGTCCTCCTGTTATTCATCAATTTGCTCAAGTGGGCCCAGTAACGTCTCCATTGTGACACTTGTTACTGTGTTTGGCGTATCGAATACGTCATAGGGAGCTTGCCAGGCTTTTCCGTGCAGGCGAGATACTCTCGGTAGCTTGCCGGGATCTCCAAGAGAGGTGGAGGAATTGAACCCGGCTTGGCCGGGCCGGCCTTGTGCAAGGCAAATGCTCTACCTGCTGTGCTATCGTTCCAACACAGAGGGGGTTACATTTAATTTTTTTTCCTATGTAGACGTTAAGTTGACTCAACCTCTTTTAACGGAAGAGAGTCCAATTTCCCCAGGCACTGAAGTACCCCTTCCCCATCATTCCAGGGGTGCACGCAGGAGCCCTCTGCTTTGATGGCCCCTGGCGTGTCTTTCTCTCTGCGGACCGCACGTATCCTCCTGGTGGAGGGTCCTGAGTTTCTGTTTTCCCTCAAGAGCTTTTGCACCTTCTCTTGGCCAGTTTTGTTGTTTTAATAATAATAATAATAATAAAAGTTTCTTAGGGTGACGAGACCTTTTTTGCTTAAGACAATCCAGTGTCTTTTCGTCGGGACCCTTGACGCAGCTGGCTCTGTTCCTGAGGCCTGGCAGCTTCCCGGGAGACGGCATCTGTCTCCCTGTCATACGCTGTCTGGGTCCCACCTTATCTGAGGAAACTCACCACCCGTTTTCTTCACTGGCGACACTCCTTCCTCATGGGTGCCCACCTGCTCCCGGTGGCGTGTGTTTGTCTCTGGGGGAGCAGGTGGCGTCTGAAGGAGGGGCTGAGGCACACCTGAGCGTCTCCTGCCTCTCTCCCTCCCCCTTGCAGCTGCCGAGCAGCTCAAGCAGCTCATGGTGCTCCATTGGCCATTGCTGCTGTTTGCTAGAAGCCAGGGCAGCTTCTGGTGGTTTCTTTAAGGTGGCCCCAAGCCGGAACCTGGCGCACAGCTTCTCCTGCACCTTCGAGGCCGTGTGGGGCCCCGACTCTCCAGACCCCCTCAGGCTCTCACGCTCTGGGCACTGCTTCTTGCTTCCTGCCAGGCCCAGGCCGTGTCTCACCCCCTCCCCAACATTCATGGCTGGGGGGCACCAGAGCGGGTCTGCCCAGGGCGCTGGTTCCTGGGGTTCAGAGCAGCGCCCCGGCAGCGCCTAGGGACTCGGCTGACAACCGTGGCGGTTGTCTCCCCTCATCCATAAGCTGCACTCCCGCACAGCCTCATGCCTGTGAAGGCACACACCTATGAGGTCGTCCCTGGGATGTCGCCCCTGGGAGGTCACCCTTGTGAGATCACACACCTGTGAGGTCTCACTCCTGTGAGGTCACACACCTGTGAGGTCTCACTCCTGTGAGGTCTCATTCCTATGAAGTCACACACCTGTGAGATCACACACCTGTGAGCTCTCACTCCTGTGAGGTCTCACTCCTGTGAGGTCACAAACCTGTGAGGTCACACTCCTGTGAGGTCTCACTACTGTGAGATCACACACCTGTGAGGTCACACACCTGTGAGGTCTCACTCCTGTGAGGTCACAGACCTGTGAGGTCTCACTCCTGTGAGGTCTCATTCCTATGAAGTCACACACCTGTGTGGTCACACACTTGCGAGATTGTCCCTGTGACGTCGCCCCTTGGAGGTTACCCTGTGAGGTCACACCTGGGAGGTCACACACCTAGGATGTCTCACTCCTGTGAGGTCACACACCTGTGAGATCACTCACCTGTAAGGTCTCCTTCCTATGAGGTCACATATCTGTGGGGGGGGTCTCATTCCTGTAACCTCATGGGTCTCATACCCATGAGGTCACATCTGTGAGGTGTCGTTCCTGTGAGGTCACGCACCTGTGAAGCCACACCCAAGAGGTCACACACCTCCCCTGCCCCCTCAGGTGCTGTGGGAGCCTCTGTGGCCTTCAGTGCCTCCTGCCTGTTCTCCAGCCACTGTGAGGGAAAGTGTCTCCCTGGCGGCTCCATGCTCACAGGCGCAGGGAAGGGGGCACCTAGTGCAGCTGCTTCCTCCTGCCCAGAGGTGGCTCTGGGGGTCACATCCAGCAGGGAGACCAGGGCACAGAGCAGGAGCCCAGACCTGGACAAGCGGCCACCAGAGTGTGTGTGTGTGGGGCGGGGTGAGGACAGTGTCCCAGGGCAGGCTCGACCCCTGCATACACAAACATGTGTACACAGACATCAGTCACACACACACACGCAACACACACACACAGCCACACGCTCGCTCACTGACCGCACTGACTGGAGCGGTGTCCACGCCTGCCCGGCGGACCCTCACCACCTGCTGGGCTCCCAGGGACTCACCCTTCTCGGGGCTTCCTGAGGGCGTCTGTTTCACCCTCCAGTTTTGAGTCTGTCACAATAGTTTATGAGAGTAATTATGTTTATCCTTTATTTGGCGAAGACTAATGAACCAGCGGCAAACAACCCAGCCTGCTCCCCCCCACCCAATGATGAATATTAATTAACCTGTCACCAAGGCACCGGGCACTCATTACCGACTCCGGGACTCAGCCCCACCACCTGCCATGGCTCGGCCGCCAGCGCCCACGTCACCTCCGGGACCGCAGCCTATTCCCGCGCCGGCTGCCCAGCTGAGGTGGCGGCTCCTTGGAAAGTGTGTCGCCCAGGGCTGGCTGAGGGCAGCTTCCGTGGCATCTTCGGTGGCACCTTTGATGGCACTGCTGAGGGTGCCAACTTCCTGGCGGGCGCCATCCCTGTGCTGAGGAAGAACGGGGAAGTGGGCAGGTTCTCCACCACCCCCTCCACACAGGGGTCCTGCTGGGGCAACGGGTCCCCACGGGACACGGGATTGAGAGATCAGGTCTGTCCAGGACACAGTGACTTGTGTTCCTGCACTTTTGTATTTCTGTGTAACATCAGAGAAAACTTTTAGAAGAAGAAGAAAAAGAGGAGGAGGAGGAAGAAGAGGAAGAGGAGAAGGAGGAGGAGAAAGAGGAGAAGGAGGAGGAGGAAGAGGAAGAGGAGGAGATGGAGGAGGAAGAGGAGGTGGAGGAGAAGAAAAAGAGGAGGAGGAGAAGAAGAAGTGAAGAAGAGGAGGAGGAGGAGGAGAAGAAGTGAAGAAGAGGAGGAGGAGGAGGAGAAGAAGTGAAGAAGAGGAGGAGGAGGAGGAGGAGGAGAGGAGGAGGAGGAGAGGAGGAGGAGGAGAGGAGGAGGAGGAGAGGAAGAGGAGGAGG
>JAOXYA010057588.1:0-11982 GCA_028565675.1 Sorex palustris | reverse complement strand
TGGTCCCCTGAGCACCGCCAGGAGTAACTCCTGAGTGCAGAGCCAGGAATAACCCCTGTGCATCGCCGGGTGTGACCAAAAAGCAAAAAAAAAAAAAAAAAACCAACGTGGGAAATGTTGGGGCCCTAAGCGTCGGGTCTCAGACTCTGGGGCTTGGGGCGGCCCCTGGCCTGTGGGATGCTCGCCTGTTCCCCTCTGCGTGGTTTCGTGGCCCCCACCGCACGGTCGTCGTGGACTGACTGGGGTGAGCGGAACCCAGGGATGGAGGCTCAGGGCCTGTCTCTGTCCCCCCCGAACTCCAGTCCTGAAGGACAAGGACAGAGTGATGGAAGCTGCTTCCTGAAGAGCGGCCCTCGGGCCTCGGGGCAGGTGCTGGACTTCCGGCAGCCTGGACGGGACACGGCTGGGCGTGGTGTGGTGCTCCCCAAATTGAGGGCTTGTTTGGTGTTGGCAGGAGGGGCTGGTTTGAGGCCGGAGCTGCCGCGGGGACAGGCCCTGGGCCCCGTGATCTTTCCTCAGGCTGCACTGCCCCAGAGCTGCCCCGGGGCCGCCCGAGACCAGAGCCGGGTCTCTGCAGGCTCCTGGGGACCCCATCCCGGAAACAGCTACGTGGCTCCCGCTCGTAGGTGAGCGTTTCCTGGTGGCCGGAAGCCCGGCCTGATCCCCCGCCTGGTGGGGCGGCTGCCTGGAGGCGGCCTGTTCCGGGTGTTATGGGGGCTGATGGGACCAGTTCCCACCCCTCCCCCTCGCTGTCCCGTGGGGTCCCTGAGCCACTCAGAACCTGGCACGGCCTCGTGACCCAGACGCCCTGTGTTGCCAACTGTGCTGGTGGTACCGGGTCGCTCTATTAGACCTACTATGCTGGTCAGTTGACTTGCCATGTGCAGAACAAGTATACGTGCGTGTGTGTTTGTACCATCAGTTTACTTGCCATGTACTTAATGTCTGTGTGTGTGTGTCCTGGGCATCATCATGGCCCTAGTATGAGGTCACGTGCTGTTCCACTCCGTGGCTGAAATGGTGCAGAAGCACCCACTGGACTACAGTTCTCTCCCCTCCGTGCAACTGAAACCGGGGCCCGAGAGACAGTATGGGGGTCAAGGTGGCTGAACCTGGCTCCACCCTGGTACCACATGGCCACCTGAGCATGGTGGAGAAGGACCCCCACAGGGCTGGGATGAGCCCTGAGCACTGCTAGGTGTGACCCAAATGGCCTCCCCAAATGCTGCCAGATGGTGGTATGGGGGTCAATCCCTCTGGCCGACCCCCACCAGGCACACAGGATGCCAGTTGCTGGGCTTGGAGGTCCTGCTGGCCTCGGGGGTGGATGCTGGGGGCCGCGTGCCTCAGGCAGGGGGGTGGGCAGAATTTCTGTGTGTGGCTGGGGGTGCAGGGGTCACCCTTGGGGCTGAGCTTTGGAGACTGTTCTGGGCCTGGCGGCTCTGTGATCACCATCGTGGCGGTCACTGTGCTTCCCTGAGCTGGCCCTCCCCGGTGGACGGGCTCCCAGCCCCTGGCCCTGCAGACTCCATGGAGGCCACGGGGGACAAGGAGGGGGTCCCAGCACTTGGGGGCACCTGCGCGTTGGGGAGAATAAACTCAGAGCTCGCTCCCCCTCCAAGCGCCCAGCCCTCTGCCACGAGGTGGCACCTAGGTGTGAGGTTTGGGGCACACCTGTGAGAGGCCAGCCCGGCCCCGCCCCCTCCCCAGGCCACCTGTCCCCTACTGGGTGTTAGTGTTGGAGGAGCAGGCAAGCCTGACCAGCTGGGCAAAGGGCAGCCGGACAAAGTGACCTGTGGCTCTGTGCAGCATCCCCAGGAGCCGGGAGCCCCCGGCACCCACACAGCAGCTGGTGGGAGGGGGGTGGTTCCCTGCAGGCTGGGGAGAGGGCACCCTGGGCTCCACGTGTCCCTGTGCTCCAGCCAGGCTGCCCGGCCACCGAGAGGTGGCCCCTGTGGTCTCCTGCCCACAGCACCTTTGTGTGAACTACAGACTATGCCCAGCTCAGCAGCCTCCCGGCCTCTTTGGGGTGTTGGTGCCCCCTTATTCTGCAAAGTTTCCTTCCTCTGGGGCCCCTCGTTGGCCACGAGGGTTGCTGGAGCTCCAGCTCTTGCCCCTGCATTCGAGGACGCAGGCAGGGGTTGAGACAGCAGGGAAGGCGTCTGACTCCAGCGGGCCACGTGCCTCAGAACACCGGGTGGTCTTGTTCCAGAGCGAGAGACGGGCCAACCACCAGCCCTGCCCAGAACGTTTCATCCGGATGATTCCGCGCCGGCATGCTTCCTGGGAACCACAGCACGCCGTGCTCCTGGTGCTCCCTCCCACCGACACAGGACACACGTGTCATCCTCCAACACGATTCACGACAAAGCCGCTGCTTCTCATGTGGGACGAAACGGCTTCACACAAACTTTATTCTGACGCCCCGACTGGGGGACGAGAACGTGGGCACAAATGTCCTCCCCAAGCTTGGACAGTCAGGGGGTCAGCGAGTCTCTGGGCCCTCCTGCTGCCGGGGCCCCCCGTCCAGGGTCCTCACTGGCCTCCATGGAGGACGTCATGTGCACTGGGTGTGGAGGCCAGGGCCATGTCCTGCCCGCCAGGGGCTCCTGGGCGCAGAGTCCACACGGCTCAGCGGGGGCCCAACTGCAGCGCCGCGCGGATGCCGGCGGCCAGGGCCTGTGGCGTGGGGCTCGCGGCTGTGCAGCTCACGGGCAGGCCCCGCGCGGCCAGGGCATGGGCGGTGGTGGGGCCGATGGCCGCGAACTGTAGGAGGAAGAGAGGGAGTCCCAGCAGCAGCACAGCGGGGAGCAGGGCACAGGGGGTTCCCACCGGGCCCCTGCACCACCAGGGAGGGCCCAGGGGCCCTGTCTGAGGCACCTTAACCCCCGTGACCTGTCCAGGTGGGGCCTGGACACAGGCAGAGGCGCCCCACCCCGGCCACTCACTGGCTGCGGGGTCTGGGGGCCGGGGAGAAGGGGGGGGACACAGAACAAAGCCTCAAAGGGGTCCTGGGAGCAGCAGGGTGGGGGTGGCCCCCAGGAAAGCAGCGGAGAGGACCAGGGCCTGGAGCCAGAGGTCAAACCCCAGTGGACAGGAAGTGGGCCCACGCAGGGGGTGATGGGCTTCTGTACTGGGTGGGAGGGGGAAGCAAACAGGACGCCGGGCTAAAGGCCCACAGGCGGCTGGGGAGAAAGGCCGGGGGCAGGCACCGGCTTGCCTGGGCGGCCACACGCATGACAACAGGCAGCGCCAGGGCTGAGCGCTGCTGGTGGGGGGGGTGGATGGGGGAGGGTGGCCAGGCACCCCCAGCCCTGTCTGCCCTCACCTTGATCTCACCGATGCTGTCGCCCGACAGCTCCTGGATGTGCTGGAGACTGTAGCTAAGGCCGGACGGGCTGAAAAACGTGATGCTGGCGGGGACGCCCTGGGGAGGGAGGGGTCAGGGCAGGTGGGGGCTGTGGGGTCCTGCCCCTGGCCGAGGAGGGGCTGGGACCCTGCCCACGGGGGATTCCTGTTCGCTGCCCGGGGGGCGACCTCGTGAACACCCGCCTTGGAGGTCGCCAATGGACGCACGAGAGAGCCCCGCTGCCCCCCAAACTCAGCCCTGACCCCTGGGCGTGGAACAGTGGACAGGGCCGGGCTGGCCGTCATTTCCCAGAGGCCCTGAGCCCCCGGGGGGGCCCACACACCTGCTGGGCGTAGTAGCTGTGCAGGCTGTCCCGGATCCCCGGGTGGGGGGCGTTCTGGTAGACGGTCAGGCTCTCCAGGGGGACGCCTGCGCCCAGAAGGAGGTGTCGGTGCCAGGGAGCCGTGACAGCGGCCACCCCCGCCCCATACCCCGTCCTGCTGCGCTGTCCCGGGGGTCACCTTGGTCCCTGAGCGCACGGGGCAGGGCTTCTCCTTTGAGGCTGCCACAGGGGAACAGCAGTGGCAGGGCGGGCGGCGACCCTGGGGAGAAGTGACAGGTGGTGCAGGGGCTCGGGAGGGGCCGCCAGACCCCTGCCCCACAGCCTCCCGCCCACGACGAGGCTTTGCCCCGAGCCGGACTCGCGTAGGGTCTTCGGTCTCCCTCTGGGGCTCTGGGGCCGCGGGGATGGCCACAGCACCCCTGGCCCAGCTCCAGCGCCAAGCCACGGCCCCGTTCAAGGCAGAGCCATGCCAATGGGTCGCAACACGCAACACCCAAGGGTAGGTGGGCAAGGCAGAGCCAGAGGGCTGGGCCCACTAGGGCCCCGCACCCCTTCCGGCACTCGGCATCTCGCACTATTAGGACCAGGGTGGCCCCATCCCTCAGGGAAGGGGGGCCCAAGGAAGTGGGGGTGACCCCAGGCGGTTCAGACAGAAACATGCCCGCCATGGCCCCGGTGCACGGCCAAGGCCCAGACACGAGTGGATGCCACGGGCGGCTACTCACGGGAGCAGATGTGCTCGGCCAGCCGCTCCGCGTTCCCGCTGCCCTCGCCTTCGGGGTCCAGCCCAAGCCTGTGCACTGAGGAGAGAAACGCTCTGCTTGCCGCGACCAAGCCTGCCCCGCACGGCCACTCGGCTACCCAGGCGGCAGGAGCAGGTGCCTTTGTGGGGGTATGGCCACGCCGTGCTCGGGGGGCCCGGAGGCAGGGCTGGGGGGCAAGTGACTCGGGCGGGGACGGGACTTGGGTCCCCGTGAACACAAAGCAGGTGCCCGACCAGCCCCTCCAGCCCCCCAGTTGACACAGGGCTTGCACCACGGCTGACACATCTCAGTATGCGACCCTGGTCTGTCACGGCGTCGGTTGTGTGTGGGATCTGAAGAACGGAGTGACCGGAGCCCTTTCAAGTGGCCAGCGCAGCGCCTGGGACTCCCAGCTGTCAGGACGCTGGCTCGGGGCTGAGTCAGGGAAGCAGCCCACGGCAGCACCCAGCCGGCCCGCAGAAGCGGACTTAGGCACCCAGAATGAGAGAGAGAGAGAGAGAGAGAGAGAGAGAGAGACCACCCAGCAGGCTGAGAAGGCTCCTGCCCCCGCACGCCCCACGCCCTCCGCTGGGGCTCAGCTTCCTGCAGTGACCCTCCACATGCAGACACGATACACAGACACCACACGGACATGACACGACATGCAGACACAACATGCAGACGTGACACGACATGCAGACATGACACGCAGACACCACACAGACATAACACGCAGGTAGGACATGCAGACATGACACTACACGCAGATACCACACAGACAAGACACAACACGCAGACACGACATGCAGACATGACACAACACACAGACACGACACACAGACACAACACGTAGACATGACATGACACGCAGACAGGACACAACACACAGACACAACATGCAGACACGACACAGACATGACATGACATGCAGACACGACACGACATGCAGACGTGAAACAACATGCAGACACGACACGCAGACACCACACAGACATGACACAACACGCAGACATGACATGCAGACGTGACACCACAAGCACACATGACATGACACGCATACGTGACACAACACATAGATGTGACACGACACACAGACAGGACACGACACGCAGACATGACATGACACGCATACATGACACAACACACACGACACGTAGACACAACACGTAGACATGACATGACACGCAGACACGTCACGACACGCAGACACCACACTCTCCCCCATGGTGGCATTGGGGTCCGAACCCAGGCCCCTTCCTGCGGGACTGTGCCTGCGAACAGCTTAAAAGTGACATGCTGGAGACCCATGGGGTGGCCTGAAGGGGCGTGGGCCGGCGGCATCATGGGGCTGTGACCCTCAGGCCTCTCATTTCCTGGCTGCGCCCACAGCAGCGGGTCTCCGCGAGCCACGTTCCAGCAGACACGGAAACCACAGCCGAGCGTCTCTCCCCACGGGAAAGGCCCAAGCAGCCACGTCTGACCGAGACCCCCCTGCTCGCGGGGGGCTTTGCTTGGACCTCGGCCGCTTACCGAGAGACGCTGTGGCTTCCCCGACCACGTACACCGGCTTGGCGTTCCACCGCTCCTTCAGAGACTCCTTCCAGACTGCAAGACACCAAACCAAACGTGGATCGCAAAACCTAAACTGACCGCCTGGACAGTGGCTCGAGGCGCCTCGTTCTTCCCAGAAAACTGGCTTGCAAGGTGGACATTGATTAACCCAAGGAACACGGATACTGCGAGATGAAATCCCATTTTTATGCTGTTCAGGTTCTGCAAATTAAAAACAAATCACTCTGGGCAGTGTTCCAGCATGCCTTGCTTAAAATATTAGGCAATTCTAGTTGGCACTTGGGAGCTTTTTTAAAAAATGTATACTAGAAAATAAACATGACCGGAATCTCAATTTGCATGTTGATACTAAAATGTTTACATCTAGATTTCAAAAGAAAGTGACTGGGCATTAAGTAGAGGCTAGTTAAATCCCAAAAAAACTACAGAATTGGTTTTACTTGGACATAAATCTGAAAGTAGCCGAAAATTGTAATATCAGATGAAATGGCTCACTTATTCATTAAATCAAAACAGAGAAAGTAAGTTTCAAGGTCATGAGCAAGCACCGTTTAATGAGAACACTGTCACTTTATGACAAAAATCTTTATAAGTAAAAGAAACACAAAGAGAAACAGATTGCATAAATATCCAATCCCTTTTTTAGAAAAGCAAACACACACTCTTATCTTTCTAATATGCATTTATGGGGACTGGAGAGATAGCGGGTAGGGCGTTTGCCTTGCACGCGGCAGACCCAGGTTCGATTCCCAGCATCCCATAGGCTCCCCTGAGCACCGCCAGGAGAGACTCCTGTGTGCAGAGCCAGGAGTAACCCCTGTGCATCGCCGGGTGTGACCCAAAAAATGGAAAAAAAAAAAGAGAAAAAAAATGCAGTTATGGACACAGCCCTGCGAATTCCGTGGTACTTCTCTAAGCGCCGTGGGAAAGCCCCTGGAAAGCAGTCACAGGTGAACTCGCACCTCTGACACACCTGAGTAACAGTTATTTCTCAGCCACCAAGGGCAAGATGAGAGCACAGGTCGCTGATGACACGCAGGGGAACACGCTCTGGCCACGACGCTCTGTGACAGGCCGCTCACCAAGAGTTGGACTGAACCCTGTCCCTGGCCTTGGCCACAGAGCTGCCGTGTGGCTCAGAGGAAGAAGAACACACAGGAAGACATATGGAAGCTGCCCGCGATCCCTCTGCGGCCCCCAACGTGAAGGGTGGGGTGTCCGTCCTGGGTTCCTCTCCCGCCGCCTCCACAGCACCACAGGTTGGAGGCAAAAGCCCTGGGTTCCTGGCACCAGGCTGGCAGCCCCGGGCGCCCTCCTGCGGGCCACACCTTCTTCCCCTGGCTACGAGGCCTCTGTGCGAGGGAGCGACGGCCACCATCGCCACTGCCACCGCCCAGGGCGCCAGGAGCTGACGGCAGAGACCTCGGCTGGAGCTGCCGTCACCAAAGGGAGCCAGAGAGATCAGACAGCAGGTGGGGCACTGGCCTCACACAGGGCTCACCCGGGATCGAGCCCCGGCACCTGATATGGTCCCCTGAACCCGCCAGCAACACCCCATGTGACCCCCCGCCCCGAGTCCTCCCCGATGCAGGGCCAGGAGTAAGCCCCAAGCACAGCAGGGTGTGGCCCTAAATAAAACTAAATAAAAATGATTTTCTTAAAAAAAAAAAGCAGCCGTTGGGGCTGGAGCGAGAGCACAGTGGGGAGGGCGATTGACTTGCATGCAGCCGACCTGGTTCGATCCCCAGCATCCCATATGGTCCCCCGAGCACCGCCAGGAGTCATTCCTGAGTGCATCAACCAGGAGTAACTCCTGTGCATCGCCGGGCGTGACTCAAAAAGCAAAAAATAAATAAATAAATAAATAAATAAATAAAGCAGCCGTTGACAAGGCAGCTTGTCGCCTTCTGTTCCCCAAAAAGGCTGTGTACCCCAGGCGATGACTCTGCACCTCCCCCTGACCTTGACCCTGAGCCGTGGCCGTGACTCTTGCCCAAGCAGCTCTCCCGGGGCTCCCCTGCCCACGGCACCCACAGGAGCGAAGCCCGGTGCGTCCTCACCTTCAGTTTGGCTGCTTTTCTCCAGACACAGCTCGGCTGCCTGCACCGCTCTGGGGCTGGTGAAGATGAGGCCCCCGTAGCTGTCGGGACGGGCCAGCTGGGCCCACCGCAAGAGGAACACAGACGTGAGCTGGACAGTTTGCAGAGCCTCAAGGGCGAGGGCGCAAGAGCGCAGAGCCACCGCCTGCCTCCCGCCGCGGGATGCTCGCCGAGCGCTCTCGGGGGTCAGGACATCCCGCCTTGAGGTCCTTCCCTGACACCTGGCTGCCTATGTCCTGGGGACAGGCAAGCACTGTGCAGGGGGGTACGGCAGAGTGCACCCAAAATTAAATGGAAGCGCTGGGGCTGGCGACATAGCACAGGGGAAACACACCGGCCCTGATCGCGGCTGACCCTGGTTGGTTCAATCCTTGGCATACCAGACGGAACCCACCAGTGGTAATCCCTGAGCACAGAGCCAGAAGTCAGCCCTGGCACTGCCAGGTGTGGCCCCAAACAAAACCAAAACCGGAATGTTCCTGGGGCCATGACTGCCCCCAAGACTCCACAAGCAAGATAAGAACTGGGCGCTTGGTGGGTGCCGGCAGGGACCTGGGGTGCCCACAGGACTGCACGGGGATGTCCTCTGGGATCGGGATGAGCACCCCGGATCCGCTGTGTGTCCACGCCCATGCAAGGAACCAATCTCTGAGTGCAGGACATTACCAGGGGCCGGGTGATATGACAGGCAAACATTAGGGACCCCTCCAGTGACCCCGAAGCTCTGCAGAAACATCCACACCCCCCAGCACACCCGGAGACCGTGCTGCCCTTGGCCCATGGTTGGAAGCCGAAAGGGGGGAGGGGTGGTCTGGGGCTGGTCGGGCCGGTCTGAGCAGGAATTCTAGAGAAGCACACGTCTCGCCCAGAAGTCGCGGTGCTCAGAACCGACCTTCTCCGCGAAGCTGGCGAGAGACAGGAACTCGAAGGACAAAACGGGGATCAGAGTGGCGTCCAGTCCGCACAGCCCCAGCTCCTGCCCGAGAAGAAAGGCAGCCCGAGTGGAGGGGGGGGGCCCAAGGACAGGCAAGGGCGCCCCACACCTCCCTGCTCCCCGGCTCCCGAGGTCGCTGCGCCAGGCTCCTACCCTGATGTACGGGTCCTGCCCACACTCGTCCTCCTTGGGGTCCTTCAGGAGGAGAACCTTCATGACTGCTGGCGGGAGACGGGCTCAGTGGGAGACGGGCCTCAGCGGCTCAGCGGGCGGGACAGCCCCTGCCCTGGGCGCCGCCACTTGGGCCTGCTGATAAGACCAGTGGGCCGCATGTGGACGCCAGATAATGAAGGCGAGCCCAGTGCCCCCCATCCTGGCCACGCATGCCTGGCTCCTGGGGGGCTCAACAGGTCCCAGTTGCAGCAGAGGAGGAAGGAGCAGCCTTAGGGGGTCCACCGGGGAGCCCCTCGGCGCCTTCCCGCTTTCCTCCTGTGACTGCACCTCCAAGAGTCACTCCAGGTGCCAATGACCCTCATGGGGCCTCGACCAGTCCCTGCTGCGGCTGCCCTGCCTGGCAGAAGCGTCCCCGGGGGCATTCTGCACACTCCATACATTTATTTATCCATCCCAGCACCGCTGACCGGAACTTCTCTCTCCTCACTGGACAAAAGTGAATTGAGGGGCAGAGATGATGAGGCCACAAATTAGATCTCCAGAATGGATCAGCTACAAGCTGCAACTGTATCCCCGAGTCTTAAGAACCGCAACTCCCAGGAAATTGAAAATGTCCAGCAAAGAGAATGGGTGCATCAAATCACACAATTATGAAAGTACTCGCAAGGAAGTTTTTTTACACACTGAGTTATAAGGTGTTAAAATGTTTAAAGGACTGGGGCTGGAGCGATAGCGCAGCGGGTAGGGTGTTTGCTTTGCATGTGGCCGACCCGGGTTGGATTCCCAGCATCCCATATGGTCCCCCGAGCTCCGCCAGGAGCCATTCCTGAGTGCAGAGCCAGGAGTGACCCCTGAGCATTGCTGGATGTGACCCCAAAAGCAAATGTGTGTGTGTGTATATATATACACACATTGCTTAAAGGACAGATTTGCAGATTGTACACACGCTCACCCACACACATTTGCTCTAGCGGGGATTACGTGGTGGCAGGTCTGTAGGTTACAGTGATAACTTTATTCTTTACCTTTTTGTTTGGGGGTCACACCCTGCGATGCTCAGGGCTTCCTCCTCACTCTGCGCTCAGGGATCACTCCTGGTGGTGCTAAGGGGACCATATGGGATGCTGGAGATCGAACCCGGGTCGGCCGTGTACAAGGCGGGCGCCCTGCCTGCTGTCACAACCCTCTGGCCTCCATTCTTCACCTCTTGATATATCATAGTTTCTCTTTAGGTTTTTGTTTAAAAAGGGACAGATGTAAAATTCCTTCCCCATTGAAGAGGCTTTGCAACTTCAGCCTTCCCAAAGGCGGCAGCGCCAGGCCAAGGAGCCACGGAACAAGCTGCTGTGTGAAGAGGGGCTGTCAGCCTGGCACGGGAAGGAGACATGTGCAGACACACGGAGACACACACAGACACAGAGACACATGCAGATGCGTAGAGACATGCATAGATACACGCAGACATGCAGAGACACACGCAGACACGTGCAAACATACTGAGACACACACAGACATGTGGAGACACACGCAGACACAGACACACACAGACACGCCCTGATGGATGGAGTGTTGCGCTAACAGGAGTGGCCGTCAGTGGGCAGTGACCACAGTGTGGCCGTGGACGGGAGGGCCATCCGGCTCAGGGCTGGTTCTTTGGAAGCGCCTTGGGGGGGGGGGAGACAGGGTGTGATCAGAAAACTCCGCTGGGGACAGTGGGTCAGTGGGCAGTGAACAGTGGCACCTTCCTGGAGCAACGCAGAGCCCAGGCTCCGAGCTGGGGTCGGGGGAAACCGAGGTGTGTGTGTTGGGGGCGTGGGGCGGGGGCACTGAGACTCCGGGGACCACCACGCACAGGCCTGTCGGGGCCACGGGGCCCAGGAATGGGGGGGTCTGTCTGCCGGGACCCCCAACTCGAGCTGCGCCCCGGGCTGTCACGTGGGCGGCGCCCACATCCGCCCCTCCCCCTCCCCCGTCGGTCGGACCCACAGGGACGCGCGAGGGGTGGGGGCGGCGGCTGGGGACGGGGCCTGGGGCTGGCGGGGGAGGTCGGGGCAGCGAGGAGCCCCAGGCCACGGCCGAGCCCGCGGCCCAGAACTCGCGCTCGGTGCCTGCAGGCCCGCCCGGCGGTCAGTGCTGACCCGGGGCGCTCCTGGCCCGCGACCACCCGCGACGGGCTCCTGCTCTTGCAAAGGGCGCGGGGCGAGGGGCCAGCGCGGCTCTGGGGTCGGCTCCGGCCCGCGCCCGGGTGGGACCCCACCCCGCGCCGAGGGTGACACGGTGACACCTACCTGGCGGGGCAGGCCCGGGCCGACTCTCCGGGTCCCCGCTAGGAGGCGGAAGAGAGGCCGGCCTCGCGTCACGTGGCTCGGGTTGCCACGACGACGGCGCACGCCGCGCAGGGATCGCCGGGCCTCCGCCGGGAGGTCACGGAGTTGGCGCATGCGCAGCGCCCTGAGCACGCGGGCCGGGAAGGGCCGAACCACTACGCGAAGGGGGGTTGTGAGCCCGGGAGAGTGACGTCAGGAACGGCGGGAGAAAATCAAGGCGATTTAGGGGTCCTGTGAAGACGTAGAGGTGACTCCGCGGGGTTTCCAGCGCGGCCAGGGGTGCTGGGGTGGTCGCAGGCCCAGCGCGATGTCCCCTCGCGGCCTCCGTTGCCCCCCTCCGCCGCCGTTTGGGCGATCCCGGAAGTCGGCGGCCCCGGAAGTTCGGCCGCGGCGGCCGCGCAGGCGCAGCGGCGGCGGCAACATGGCGTCCAGGCCCAAGCG
>JAOXYA010057579.1:0-11982 GCA_028565675.1 Sorex palustris | reverse complement strand
ATTGTATAATTGAAACCCAAACACAAAAATGTGTAAGTCTGCAACTGTACCTCATGATGTCTCACTATTAAAAAAAAATTAATTAATTAATAAAAAAATAAAAAGAAAAAAAAAAGAGCAGCCATCTGGGCTGGGCCTCTCCTGGGGCGATCTGCAGCTCCTGCCACCCCCACCCCCACCCCAGCAGAGCTCAGAAGCCCACCTGCTTGCCCACACCATGCCCACTCCCAGCCTGCTAGCAGACTGGGTGCTGCCTCGTGGGACTTCAACACGGAACCGCCCCGTGTGCCACATGCTCGCGGAGGAAATAGCTCAACACTCCTCCCTCATCTGTACGAAGAACTTCTATTCAGAAATTCCACACGTACCTAAGTTCTGCCGGAACTCAGACTTCAGGCCGACCTGCAGCAGCTGGTTCTCAAACAGCACGCCGTTGTTCTTGCAGACGAACCTGAGGGCCACCACGGGACAGCCATGCCGCTTGGGCGGGGGAAGGGCGCAGCGAACATCACAGCCACGACGGAGGGTATGTGGCGGGAGGGGACAGTGGCCGGGAGGGGATGGCAATGGGAGGGGACATGGCAGTGGCAGGGACCGAGTCGGGTGAGTCAGCAGTGCGAGGCTGCCGAAAGCAGGAGCACAGTCCAGCTCAAGCCCAGCCCCCGCGAGCACCAACCCCACACGGACACACCATGACTCACGGGCACTCAGACCAGAGGGAGGGGGAGCTGGGGCAGAGAGACGAAGGCCAGGCTCTGCCGTCCTGGGAGTCTGGCGTGAGGGGCCAGGGACGTGGCAGGGAGCAGCAGCGGGGAACCTTAGCGGCCCACCCTCGCCCCTGAGGAGCCTGGAGGAGTCCCCTCTGCCGAGCCCAGGGCCCCGCGGGCGAGGTGCTCTCAGTCTCAGGAGCCACGCCAAGAAGGCACCGGCACCCCCACCGACACCCACCACCCAGGACACCCACACCAGGGACCCCACCAAGGGCTCCTGGGGGGCTGCAGGCCGGGGCAGGCGGCCTTGGCAGGAAAGGCAGGACAAAAAAGGACCCCAGCGAGAGGCACAGGCTGCCAGGAGCCAGCAGCCGCCGGCATGAGGGTGGACGCAGGGCGTCCTCGGAGACCTGGGGCTCTGGGGGCGGGTGGCTGGGGCGCACCACACTGCCCAGGGCCATGCAACTGCCAAGAGTCACCAAGCCTCAATCAGGCCACCACCCAGGAGGGGAAAACAGCAGATGACAGGAGGTGAGCCCCGAGTGCGGACACAGGTGACGGGTGACACTTGTCACACTCCAAGAACACTTGTCCCCAGTACCTGGCAAAGTTGTCTTCGGAGCCAGGAGCGAGGGGTGCTGCCGTGGACGGTGAGTCTGAGAACACGTCCACCAGCAGCCCTCCTGCCGAGGTGGGGGGGGCCCCTGCAGGGGCAGAGGGCGCCCCCAGGCCCAGGAGGTCTGCAGACGGGGAAGGCGTGGACTGTGAGAAGGAAGAGGGCCTGTGAGACCAGCTCCAGGGACACCCCCCCGCCCTGCTCCATGCAGCCCTGCGGACTCTGGTACACGCAGGTGGGTGGAGGCACAGGCTGGGCGGCGGGAGGGGACAGGCCACCCCTGCCCCCCACAATCCCCCCACGCCAGCCCCACCCCAGCCCGCTGAGCCCAGGAGCCGAGTGGCCTGGTGGCCATCAGGGGGTGTAGGCTGTGGGGGACAGGTGGGCACAGGCAGAGGGCGCGAGAGAACACGCACCGTGGCGCTGGCCACGGCCTGGCCAGGCTCAGGACCCCCGTTGAGGTCAGCGCCACGCTCCCGCTTGCTCGCCTCCAGGCCGCCCACAGAGCTCCGGCCCTTCTTCCTCTTCAGCTTGGCCAAGATGGATGATTCCCGCTCTGGGAACGGTGGCATCTCCTCCAGCACCGTGGCCTGGAGAGGCTGCACGTCAGCAGGCACCAGGCAGGGGTGGGCGGAGCTGACTGGGTGGGTGGGGCCTGGCAGGGGAGGGGCTCTGCAGGAAGGGCGGGGTCGACGGGAGCAGAAGACAGCCAGGAGGACAGACAGGAAGACAGAGGGGAGGGCAGAGGGGACGACAGACGACAGACGACAGACGGGAGGGGCCGGAGCCGCACGCACCAGGATGTCGGTGCTGGCCACAGTGCTGAGGCGCAGGTACTCCACCGCACGCTGCTGCAGCTCCACGTCGGCATTGCGGAGCTGGCTGTCACTGCGCAACACGTCCTGGATGGTGGCCTTGACCTCCGGGAAGAGATTGACGAACTTGATGTAGGCGGACAGCAGGAGCGCCCGGCCAGGCACACTGCACAGGTGGAACTTGGAGTGTAGCAGGTGGAACTGAGTCAGGGGGCTGCGGGCAGAGCGGGAGAGACCCTCATCACCACAGTCACATGCCTGCAGCCACCCGTCAGTTCACAGACCTCCTTACCTCACCGCAGCCAGCCACGCCTCACGACGGCTACCCACAGCTCCCCAGCCCCCCCACATACCAAATGACCACCGCTGCCGCACCCCACAACCTGCCCGTGGCCACCCTGCAGCGGCCTGCAGCCGTCCCACGACTACCGCAGTTACCTCGCAGCCACGTTGAAGCCGCCCCACAGCCGCTCCAGTCACCCCCCAGCCACCCACAGCCGCACCAACAGCCACCGGCAGCCGCTCCACGGCTACCCTCATCTCCCCACAGCCGCTCCACATTCGGCCCAGTGGCCCCACAGCCACCCGGCAGTCTCCTCACAGCCGCCCCAGTCACCCCCCAGCCACCCCGCAGCTGCCTCGCCACTGCGCGTGCTACAATGCCCACCGGTGGGTGGCCCAGGTCACACAGGCCATCCCCAGCTCTCACCTGGATCTCGGGTCTCCGGCAATCAAGTTGCCGAACTCCCCCAGGATGTAGCCCCCCACTTTGACCAGGTTCTCGTGGCACGCTGGGGCCTGCAGGGCCTGTGGGAACAGAGGTATGAGCCAACGGCGCGGCGGCGGGCGGGCAGGCGGAGCCAGGGCAGGGTGCACCCACCTCGAACACGGTCTTGGCGGCGTAGCCCTGCACGTCGTCCCGGTTGGTGACGATCTGGATCACGCGGAACCACACCTCCTCACTCACGTGGTCGCCGGCGATGCGGATGAGGTTGAGGATGGTGTCCACGTACCACGCGTAGTCCACAGCGTACTTCTCGGCCAGGATGGCCACCTTCAGCACCTGCGGGGACCCGACAGGGCGGGTGCTCAGGAAGCCCCCACGGCGGCCCCTCCCGAGACCCCACGCGATACAGGGTCAGGACCACACGGTGCAGCCCCCGGACATTTGCCAGGGCAGCTGGGCTGGTTGGTTTTCGGGACTTTTTGGGTGAGGGGCAGGGGCATCTCCAGCGGTGCTCGGGGCTTACTCCTGCCTCGGTGTTCCCAGCTCAGGAACGCTTCAGGCAGGGATCAGATACCCTACGCGGTGCCGGGGATCAAACCCAGGATCACCTTGTGTAAGGCAAGTGCCTTGCCCCATCCCGGCTCTCGGGCCTCTGAACACCTCTCCTAGACCACAGAGCTCCACACCACGCTGGAGCAGGCGACAGAGCAAGTCACCCGAGCAGCGACTCCGATGCCCCCGCCACAGCACTCACGATCTCCTCCCGGATGCAGTAGTCGGCTGCTTCCAGGTAGCTCAGCATCTCGGCCACAATCTGCTGCGCGTTGCTGCGGTCACACATGGCATAGAGCAGGTCCACGGCCCGTTGCCGCACGCTCACATCCCGCTCGGTCTGCAGGGGAGGCACAGGGAGGCCATGGTCAGCCCTGTGTCCCAGATTCCGAGCTCAGGGCTGTCAGATGGAAGGGGAGCCCAGGCGGCGGCAGCCCCGAGCCCTCAGGCCGCACATGCTGACCACAGGGCTCTAGCCGCCACCCACAGTGCCTGGGCAAAGGGGCATTTCCTTTGGCCAAGAGCAGGTTTCCTTCAAAGCAGGACCGTACAGTTCTCTTTCACGGTGACCTGTTTCACGGTTTGGGCCTGCTTGGGACCCCGCGGGCCAACAGGGATTGACCCGCAGAGCACTTGCCTTGAGGGCGTTGATGACCGTCTCAATGTGCGTCTTGACAGCCTCATGGGAGAACTCGGAGCTGGCCAGCGCACACATGCTCTCCAGCGCCAGGTAGCGCAGGTTGGTCTCGCGGTGCTGCAGGAACTGGCCCAGCTGGTTGCAGGCACGCACCAGCAGGTTGGGCTCGCTGCAGGGGGCAGAGGGGCACGGTGCCAGCCGGGCAGGGCGGCCAGGGGGCCACAGAACCGCCACGCCCTTCCACGCTGCCCACACCTCCCTTGGGAGAGTTCAGAGCTCTGAATCGTTCTGATAAGGCTGGCGTCAGCAGAGGCTGGAGGCCGGCTCCATGCAGACGGGCATCACTGAGCCCACTCGCCACCCCCTCCCTCTGCGTGCCCAAAAGCAACCTGCACCACCGCAGGAGCCCGATGTGGGCAGTCTCGGCATCGACCCGCCCCCTGGAAAGAATGCTGGGAAATCGAGAGACCCTGGCCCACCTGTCATGGTGGATGACGAGGCTGATGGCCTCGAAGAGCACCGCGTTCTTGGCGTTGGAGTGCTGCACCTTCTTGGACTTGGGAGGCTCCTGGGCCTTGTTGAGGATCGTCTCCAGGCACTCGGTCAGGCGGCCTCGCGCTGCGGGGTCTTCTGGGCAAGAGATGCAGCCTCAGCACAGCAGCCACCTGCCCAGCCCCACCGGCCCACTCTGCGCACTGTCAGCCACTGAGGGCACGACTGAGGGTCGGGAGAGCCCTGAATGTGGGCACCACACACCACCTCACAGGAGACACCACACTGGTGCATACCACATTCACATGCCACATGTGCCACCACACGCACTCTACCATACATGAGCCACACCACACACGCCTCATGCATATTACAGACCACCACACATACATACTATATACGTGCCACAGATATGCATGTATACACGTCACCACACATGCACATCAGACATATGTATCGTACTACATCTGCACAAACCATCAAATGCCACACACTACCACACACAGCATCCCACAAGTCATCACATACAACTACATACATGTGCACACATCACCACACATGCACACACATCTGCACATGCCACATGTGCATACCATACAGGCACACACCACCAGACTTGCCACCATACATGCAGAGCATATGTCATGACACATGCACATATGTGTGCACACCACATACACATGCACACATGACCACACATATACACCGCATGCATGCACTACACACACATGCATACCACCATACACAGGACACATACACACATGCACACGCACAAAACTGTGCTAAGTCAACGTATGCATGTTACGAGTCACAGCGTGACCGATAAAGGCTGAGAGAAACGGAAACAAAACACTTTTCTCTGTCCCAGCTCTTAGCACAGCAAAGAAGCATCACAGGGGCACCAAAGCGAGAAGGTGCTCGGGAGCCTCCAGCCGAACCCAAAAGGCAGGCGTGAGACCCAAGACGGCTCGAGCGTCACCACAGCTAGAGCCACACCAGGCTGGGCTGGACACGTCAGGATCGGGTATCAGCAGGGCAGAGAAGAGGGTCAGCTGGTCTGGTCTGGGAACCAGAATTGACAGAGAGCAGGCCAAGCCCCTTAGGGAGGGGAGACCGGTGGGGGGAGCCGCTGCTCCTCAGGACTCAGGGCTGACACGGGGCTGGCCTTGCATGCAGCCGACCCAGGTTTGATCCCAGCATTCCACAGAGTCCCCCAAGTCCACCAGAAGTGAGTGCAGAACCGGAAATAACCCCTGAGCACTGCTGGGTGTGGCCCTCACCTCCCCCAAAAGAGGCCCTGGACACAGAAAGTGGCACAAATGGTGAGTGACTGCTGGAACTGTGTTCAGGATGACCTTCATTCCAACACGAGGCCATGGCTATAGCGGTCTCTGGGGGCCAGCTGGGAGGCCCAACGCGCCCACACACGCGTGAGCGAGGAACCCTCTGTGGGCTCAGAGAGACGGTCCAGCAGGGAAGGCACCTGCCTCGCACAAGGCCACCCATGTTCAATTCCCTGGACCACATGTAGTGCTCCAATCTCCGCTAGGAGTGATCCCCGAGCAGAGTCGGGGGTGATCCCCAAGCACAGAGCCAGGGGTGAGCCCCGAGCAGAGCCAGGAGTGAACCCTGAACACAGAGCCAGGAATGAGCCCCGAGCACAGAGCCAGGAGTCAGCCCCAGGCACAGAGCCAGCGCTGAGCCCCGGGCACAGAGCCAGGGGTGATCCCCGAGCAGAGCCAGGAGTGAGCTGTGAGCCCTGCCAGATGCGGCCCAAACACAAACACACAAAGCCCGACTCTCTGGCCCTTCCCTCGGGAGGCCCGTGTGGACAGACATACACTCTTCAGAACCGCCACACCTCGTCCACCTTGCGGCCCAGTGCCCACACGGTGTGGCCAGAGGAGCTGGGCCTTACCTGGGGGCGGGTACGACTGCAGCAGCCGCAGAAGCTTCACCGAGAGCCAGGGCGCCGGAACAAAGTAGTACGTGTAGTCCTGGAGGTCCGTGGAGGCCGACGTGACGATCTGAGGGGGCAGGCGACCGTCACGGCAGGCCCAGCATGGCGGAAGCTCCCCAGATGCTTGCAGAGCAACACAAGTCCGGGGCTCCCAAGGAAGGGTACACACGCGCAGCCTGGTGCTGAGGGCAGCGGCCCACCTGTGCCCGTCCGGGTGAGCCTGAGGGTATCCTGTGCCCATGTCTGTCGTGTGTGGGCCCTGAGGGTGTCCCGTGCCTGTGTCCATCCAGGTGGGCCTTGAGGGTGCCCATGCCCGTGTCTGTTGTGTGTGGGCCCTTCAGGGGTGGTACCTTGCCTGGCCTGGGAACGGCTGTGCCATGAGTGCCTGTGAGGGCATCCCTCGCCCCCGGAACAGGATCCTGACCCGGACTCGCACACTTTCCTCCCCGGGAGGGAGACCGGTGCCCACCTCACTCCGTGGCGCGCACCCGCGTGGGCTCCGGGCAGAGGGCACTGCCGTTGCCCCAGCCTCTCCCGACCGACACTGGGCAGGAGCCGCCCCGCCTTCCAGCCAACAGTGCCAGAGCTCGGGAAGGTTCTCTGAACAGCTCAGCAGTCCGGCACGGACGCGCAGCTGCGAGACGGGCCTGCCTCTCACACAGGGACAGGGACAAGGTAGAGGGGACAGGCCTACATGGCAACATGACAGAAGTCGCAAACACTGGAGGGAAAGGGAGAATACACAGGACTTCCTGCTGACAGAACCAAACACGGAGCGAGGACAGCAAATGTCACCCTGTGCGACTGAGCCCAGTCATGCGAGTGTTTCCTGAGCATGTCAAGCCGGACGCCCTCGAGAAGCCTCTGGCGGAGCACTGAGTTCAAGCGTTTCCCAGTTAACATGGCACCAACAGCGCCACGGTCCTAAGTGCGCGCCCTCCCCATCTTTCTCGGTTCTCTGGTGGGGCCCCACGCAGCGCTCAGGCCTGGGCCTCCTTGCCATGCTCGGGCCTCTGCGTGTCACCAACTGACGAACTCTCCTGCGTGACAAGGGCCAGGGGCTCGGAGCAGCAGCTTCCACCTCAGCCAGGGCCAGCGAGGGGCCATGGGCACCACAGCGCCCATCACTGCTCCCGGAGTACTGTGTAAGCGTGAAGTCAGGCATACACACTAGCCCCTGAGTCACCAGAGCGGGCAAGCTGACACCTCTCAGGGGCCCGGGAGTCAGAAAAGCATCGAAAAAGGAAGCGGAGCGGGGAAGACTGAGAGACTCTCGACTCAGAAGTCTGTGACGTCACGGGGAGGGGAGATGCTGGTGCGCAAACCTCCGCGGCTGACAGGCAGCGCCATGAGTTCGGACCCAGGAGCAGCCTGACCAGCCCGACTCCCGAGGCCACGAGAAAGCCTGGGGCTGCAGAACAGGGACACAGTGCCACCTGGAGGTCACACGTGGAAGAGCGTGATGCGCGAGGACGTGGCAGCACAGACAAGCTGCGACCATTCACGGCCACTGCAGAAGGTGACGGACAGCTCACTGTGGACAGTCACGGTCCCCTCGAAGACCGGCCACAGCCTACGCTAGCGCAAAGAGCCTCCACGCAACAGGGACGGCAGGAGACTGGGACCAACGGGTCTTTCACGGAAGCGGCAGCCCCAAGGCCGACTGGTCAGGCTATCAGAAGGAGGCGGGCGCAGCTCCAGAAAAGACATCAAAGAACTGAGCAGAGGGTGGCAGGGACGCCCCCACCACAGGCCGAGGGGCCGAGGGCAGCGGATATCCTGGCAACACCCAAGGCGGCACCTCCGCAGCCCCACACAGCCCGGCCCACGGACGCTGGGGGGGGGCACGGGAAATGCACGGGCAGTGTGACGACCTCGAAGCCGTGCACACACGTCCCTCCTGGGAAGGGACAGGTCGACGGCATCCGTCCGCCACAGGAAACCCGTGTCACAAGGAGAGAAGAGGAAAAGCCCGGTGCCACCCACGTTCCACAACGCGCAGCACAAAGGCTCAGGTCCGACAGTGCTGTGAGGGGCCAGTGAGCGGCGTGTGAGGTGAGGGGCGCATGAAGTGGGAGGCGAGTGTGAGGTGAGGCAAGAGTGTGAGATGACGTGAGGGAAGTGAGGCAAGCGTGAGATGAGGTGAGGATGAGGTGACAAGACGTGAAGTGAGATGTGAGGTAAAGCGAGCTAAGGAGACTGTGAGGCGAGCACGATGTGAGACAGATGTAAGGTAAGGTGAGTGACAGGGGGCCTGGAGTGAGGGGAGGTGAACGTGAGATGACGTGAGGCGAACGGAAGGCGAGCAGAACAAAATGAGGTGACATGAGACCAGAGTGAGGTGAGGGCGAGGCGAGTGTGATGAAACGAGGAGGCAAATACGAGAAGAGATGAGGTAAGGACAGGTCTGAGTTGAGTTTGACTGACGCAAGTGTGAGGTGAAGGGAGTGTCACGTGAGGCCAAGTGTGAGGCGAGGTGAAACCAGCGTGAGATGGTTAAGACGACCGTGAAAAACCGTGTCAAAGATAAAATGCAGAGCCTGATGTCGGCCACAGTCCGAATAGTGCTGAGGCTGGCGAGCAAGAGGAGATGAGGTGTGAAATGAACCGAGTCTAAGGTGAGGTGAGACAGGCGTGACATGAGGTGAGGTGAAGTGAGGTGGGGTGACTGTGGCGAAGTGAGATGAGGTAAGTGTGAAGAGAGGTGAAGTGAGTGTGACATAAGGTGGAGGGGAGGCAAGTGGGAGGTGAACACGAGGTGAGGTGAGGTGAGTATGAAGCGAGGTGACTATGAGAACTGAGTGTGAGGTGAGATGAGGTGTGACGAGTGTGAAATGAAGTGCAGTGAGGTGACTGTGCATTGAGGCGACTGTGAGGTAAGGTGAATGTGGAGTGAGATAAGGAGAGTGGGAAATGAGATGAGGTATGGTGAGACGAGTGTGAGGTGTGGCGAGTGTGAAGGGAGATGAGGTGAGGTAAGAGGTGAGCTGACGTGAATGTGAGATGAGGGGTAATAAAGTTAGATGAGTGAGGTAGGTGAGTGGGGTTGAGTGTCAGGAGAGGAGAGTGTAAGGTGAAGTGAGATGAGCGTGAGATGAGGCAAGTATAAGGTGAGGCAAGTGCGAAGTGAGATGAAGCGAGTGTGAGGTATGGTGAGGCAACTATGAGGTTAGGTGACTGTGAGGTGAGGTGAGTGGGAGGTGAGATAAGGTGAAGTGAATCAAGTGTGAAGTGAGGTGAACATGAGTGAGGGTTAGTGTGAGGTGAGTGTAAAGTGAAGTGAATGTGAAGTGAGGCAAGTGTGAGGTAAGGCAGTTGTGAGTTGAGATGATTATGAGGTGAGTGTAAAGTGAGGGAAGGCATATGTAAGGGAAGTAAAGTGAGTGTGAGGTGAGATGAGGAAAAATGAAGTGAGGTGAGGTTAGTGTAAGACTGAAGCGCGTGTGAAATGAGATAAGCTGAGGAGAGGTTAGGCAAGTAGAAAGTGAAGTGAGGTAAAATGAGGTGAGGAGTGTGAGGTGAGGTGAAGTAAGTTGAGTTACAGCAAGGTGAATGTGAAGTGAGTTGAGTATGAGGAGAGGTAAGAAATGAGATGAGGGGAGGTAATGTAATTGTGTAATGTAAATGTAGCTGTCAAGTACGGTGTGAGGTGAAGTGAGACAAGTGAGGAGTGTGAACTGTGGTTGGCACGTAGGAGCTCTCAATGATATGAGCTGAGTGTATGGCAAAAAAAGCAAGTGTGAGGTAAGTTACAGAGAGAATGAGAAGGAGAATGTTAGGTAGGTGGAATGAGGCAAGTGTGATGTGAGCTGAGGTAAAGGGAGTGTGAGGTGAGGCAAGTTGTGAAGTGAGATGAGCTGATTCAAGTGTGAGGTAAAGTGAGGTGAGATGAGTGTGAGGTGATGTAGGGTGTGGCAAGTGTGAGGTAAGGTGAATGTGAGACAAGTGTGAGGTGAGGTAAACTGAGGTTAGGTGAATAAAAGCAAGTATGAGATGAGACAAGTGTGAAGGGAGGTGAAGGTGAGATGAGAAAAGTGAGGTGAGCTGAGGCCAGCATGAAGAAAGTGAGGTGTGAGGTGTGAGTGAAGTTAGGTGAGGTGAGGTGTGGTGAGGGTGAAGTGAGGCAAGTTGAACATGAAGAAGCAGGCGTGAGGTGAATCAAGTGTAAGGTGAGGCAAGTGTGAAATGAGGTGAGGTGACATGAGGTGAATATGAGTTGAGGTAAGTTTAAGATAAAATCAGGAGAGCCCGGCAAGCTACCGAGAGTATCTCGCCCGCACGGCAGAGCCTAGCAAGCTCCCCGTGATGTATTCGATATGCCAGACACAGTAACAACAAAGTCTCCAATGGAGACGTTACTGGGCCCGCTCGAGCAAATCGACAAACAACGGGAAGGCCTTTTTTACTATAAGACAGAAGTCTAAAAGATACTATAAAAAATTCAACAGCAATATTTTACTTTAATTTGTGAGCTGGGAGCTCCCAAACAGTGCTCAGGAGGCCAGAAGGCCATTCCCAGTGATTCTCACCTGATTAACAGGAGTTTCAATGCACAGGCCCAAAGAAGTGATGCTGCTTGGGCTCAAATGTGCCAGAATTATCCGAGTCACACCCAACAGTGCTCAGCAGTCAACAGGATTCCACCCAGCAATGCCCAGCAATGGATGCTCAGGGAACTCCAGGATTTCACCCAACAGTGCTCAGATATTCCTTAGATATAATAAAAGGAAGGAGATTGACATAAATTACACATATTCAAATAAAAGACTTTTTTTCCCTAAAGGTAGACATTACTTTATAGACCATATCAATTTTGTGTTTTCTTGGGTTACATTTGAGACACATATCCAACATAGAACATCTCTTGGCTCATAGTGAAAACCAGAAAATTTACCCATATGACATACACACATGCCATTCTATACTTTATTTTTAACACACTAAGTCACTGTGTATCAAATATATTTGGTGTTTTTACATTATTATATTAATTTTATTATATTAATTTACATGGCAAGGGATACTATCTATGTATATGTGTGCCTATAAAGAAAGCACATTTACATCTTGTCTGCTTAGAAAAAATTATGAATGTTTTATACATCTAGTACTTATAAAAATGCAGTCATTTATTCCATATGCAAGGAACATATTTCCAAAAATACACTGAGTAAGTATAGTCACCATTTATTACCAAGAACTTCTCAAGAGAGTAGATGAAATGAAAGAAGAAAAATTATTAGTATTTATCAGAACCAATCCACAACATGCTAATCTTATTTTAGTAATGCATTTAATTCTCACAACAGCCACATGAAATTAATAATAGCCTCCACTTTAAAATTGTAGAGATTGTGGTCAAATCAAATACATTGCCCAATATCATGCCACAATTTTGTGATGTATTCCAACAAACTGTGTCCAACTGCAAAATCAAATACTATCGCACATCCATGAATACATTTTGCACAGA